>PVJO010002142.1:0-151127 GCA_004026905.1 Hystrix cristata | reverse complement strand
CTGTGTGCAGAGGTTACCAGAAAGACAGACTGTTTGCCTCATGGTGCCTCTGGATTTGGTCTTCCCACCCTCTCTGAAAGACATTGGGGATTTTCCTTTCTTCCTCTAGGGGTCGGTAACAGGTTTCTGTGCACCTGGTGACAGGCAGTGGTGAAAGTGATCCCCATTTCCTTGAAAGCCTGCTTGAGATCCCTGGTATGGGCTCTGTGACCTCTGACCTTTAAGGAAATCTGGTGTCTGGCTGCTTACTCTTGGTGATCCTGTCCTCTGACTTGTGGGTCAACTCTGGAACTCTATCTTGTTGGAGATTTCTGATGCTGGTTGTGCTGGGGTGTGGGGATCTTTCACTGTGGCATATTAGGTTGCTTTCTGCAAATTCATTCATCAAGATTGTCTCATTTTATCTTCACAGCCTATACTTATCCTCATTTCCCCTGCCATGGATGTCTGCATAGTGAAGGGTGAGATACAGTTGGATACTGGTCCATCAAAAAGATTACAACAAATGCCTTTTTATCTTCTTACCTAGGGGCTTAGTGAATGGAATTCTTTTGAAGGTATTAAAATGGCAATGATGTTTCCAAAAGTTTTGTTGGGTTTTTTTTTATCAAGAGAAGCTAGATAGCAATCAAAGTTAGCATAGACCTTGGGGCTGGGTGGATGTTGACTGGCTGGTGGCACTTCCTTGCCGAGTATGAACATGCAGACATCACCTCCCTCAACCTGGAATAATTGTGACAAATGAGACCAGCACACCTAATTAACTCTGAGAACGGTACAGTCCACAACTGTCTGCCCAGTAGGATAGAGAAATGGGGCTGTAAAATATGGATGTAGGCCAGGATATCTGGGTACCGCAGCCTGAAGAGCCAGCTCTGCTTTTCTAGAACCATTCTTAGATGCACCTTTCCCTCCAGTCTTCACTGGGCAGGCTTTCTGTCCCTTTTGGGTCCCTGCTAAGCTGGCTTCAAAACACAGCCTTGCTAAGCTTATGTCATTGATTTTTCTTAGTCACACTGTTATGGATTATTATTCCCCTGGTAGGTCTTAGTGGCACTCACTTCTCCCTCTGAGCTGAGTTGGAAATTGACTCGTTCTCCAGAATGGCAGCAATGATGGGGACAGGAATGGCCTTGCCCTCTTTTGGGGGCCATATGTTTCCAGAAGAAGGAAGAGATTACTCATCTGGAGATACTGAGTGGGGACCATATGGAAGGAGATGGTATGGCAGGGCTGGGGTTGGGTATGTTGGGTATGGTTTGCCAAGAAGTCTTTCTAGCCCATCCAGGGGATGGAGAGGAGTGTTGTCCAGAACTGGATGTTGCATGCAAATCTAGTTACTGAGGGTTGATATAGTTTGTGAAAATTGGAGTTTCCCAGGAAGAATATTGGGGGTTAGATGTATTTGTGGAAATAGGAGTCAGTGTGTTAGTGTTTTCTAGCCAGGTTTAGTCCCTTGACTTCTCTTTCTGATGCTGTTTCCCTTGGTCTGGCTTTGTCTCTGGGTGATTCTCACACTGCTACAGTCTCCTGCAGGGTTAACACATTTCAGCTTTTTGAAATCACTAAAGTTCAGGGGCCGTGGTCCTCTCCAAGAGGACTTCAGTGCTTTCATGGGTATCACAGTGAGGGCTGGGTGAAAAGACAAAGGACTTGGTTCTAGGCCTCCCTGACATCAAAAGTTTAGGCACAAAGGGGCCCTCCTGGTCCTTCAGACATCCTCCCCTCTGTGTGCTGTGCTTTGTGTCCCTGACCTCCTGCAGGGTTCCAGACATCTCCAGACATCAGCAGCAGCAAGGCTGGCCTGGCCTCTTCCCAGAAGAGGTGAAACGCTTAGTATCTCATGCATTACTTGTGCCCAAGGATTGATTATTGTAATTGTGAAGTCAACAAGTAAATCCATATATTCACATATTCATTGGACAAAACTCCTTCTGGAAATAAATAAATCCAAAGGAAATTTGAAAAAAGCCTTGGCATGAGCTGCCCACATGTAGCCCACTGGGAAGCTGTGCAGCAGAAGGGTTTGTATTATTTCTGAATCTTTCTCCTTGCCTGCACTCTGTGCCTGTCTCTACCGAGTCCTTCATTACAGTGTTGTCCTTGGGAAAGTTCTGAGTGTCTTTCTGAATATTTATAGGAACTATTCCAATGTTGCCTATTTTTTTCTTCCATAAAAATTTCAGGAAACATTAATGCAAAACATGCTTTTATGTATCATTAATGTTGTAAGTCCTGAAATGTACAATCCTAAGACACAGCTACATCTATTTAATGTTGCAGAGCACTGCTGCCTCTCTCCTGCTTTGCATCTTAAAGGAAGTGGTAATGGCCACGCTAATTTTAAAATACAAAACTGTAGTTCAAAACAGATAGGCCATGTTGGAGTGTGAATAATGCTAGAGTTACATTGGATTTTCCATTTGCAAGAAGCAATTAGGAATTTTCTTTCACCTGTAATCTTATTTGTATCTATTTCTTTATTACTGTTTTATTTTATGAACTCTCTTACTCTGTTCCTATTTAAACAAATTAAGACCCAAACTTTCTTTGACCTGGTCCTTAGCCCTCAGTATCCCTTCGTTTTACAGACATGGTGGTGTTCATGCTTCTGAAATAGCCATTTTCTCCTCCCTATTGAGGCTACTCCAAGAAGCTTGCCTGGAAAAGTCTCTATGTTTATTTGTCACATCCTAGAGCTGCCATCTTTCACTTAGAAGTGGACCATGCCTTGGTTCTCCTAAGAACAGACTAAAACATCTGCCATTAGAATAATTTTTGTTATGAGAAGTATTTCTTTTAATATTACGAGTGAATTTGTAGTAGAAAAGAATAAAATTCAACATCTGTGCTTCTATCGTGTTGTGTGTATATCGATATACACACTCTGTGGGATATATGTGCATATATGTTTATATATGTTGTGTACATTATGAATTATTGTATACTGTATTTAATCTGGAGCCACACACATACATGCAAATACATGTGAGTGTATAAATTATTGACATAGCAATAGAAATGATGTAGTCACATGATGGGCCCTATCTAGTTGTCAGTTTCTGTGTTGCAGGATGTGAATGCAAAATGCTTAGAGAAAGGCACACAAACTTCTAGCAACCATGCATTGTGCCTTGGTGGCTCTCCCACTGACTGGAACTCTTGTGTCCCATGTAGACTGCAGAGAGATCCTGCTTCCCATGATGACTGAGCAGCTCAAGTACCATCTGGAGAGACAGGAGGACCTGGAGGCCTGCTGCCAGCTGCTCAGCAATATCCTGGAGGTGCTTTATAGGAAGGATGTGGTGAGTGATGGGCCACTTATACTGCTGCCTTCTAGGAGTGCATAGGTAGTTACATCCTGCTGCTTGCCTAAGCCCTAACCACGTGCCACAGTGTTATAAATGATTTATTTAAACATTAACTGGTTTAGCCAGGCATGATGGTGCATATATGTAATCCTAGTACTCTGGGAGGCTGAGGCAGAAGGAACACAAGTTCAAGCCAAACCTGGGCAAATTAGTGAGACACTGTCTCTAAATAAGTGAGTAAATAAATAAATACATAAGGCTGGGGATGTAGCTCATTGTGAAGATCCTGGGTTCCATCCCCAGTATTGCAAAACAGCAGCAATAATACTGGCCTTAATTTTCAGCTTTAGCCTTTTCATTTCTCTCTTTAAGGGTAGAGTTATACTCTTAAATTATTTTGCTTATGTGTGTATTGTGATTAGTACAATGTTTATCCTTCTGCGTTAAAATCAGTTTTTTACTTCTCGTGTCTTAGTGAAATGATTCGAAAGAATTCTTACAGTTAGATAAAAAGATTTGATGCTGAAAGTTGGCTAATTACTTTTATTCTTTCTTAAAAATCTTGTTTTTATTAAAATAATACATGCAAAAAGTATTTTTTTTTCTTTCTTACTTTCTTTTTTTTTTTTTTTTAAATGAATCTGTAGTGGTTCTGAAAGTTATAAAGAGAAGAACAGCTCTCTGCCCCTTGCCCAGCAGGAAGTGGTCCCCAGTGCTTTTTTAGCTCTGGAATTTTCTTTTGCAATTCGGAACTATGTGCTTATTCTTGTGTCTTTTTTTTTTATAATCAGACATCAGTGTAAGCACATATAAAGTCTTACCCTCTGCCTCCTACTCCCAGCACGCCATATGTGTTTATACTCATGTATGCAGGCATATGTGATGTCATTGTTTCCCAGTATGTCTGGAAAGGTGGAAACCGGGCTCTGCCTATCTTTATGCCTCGCACTGGTGGGATTTTAGGTGGGCAGAGCATGTTCTGAGCTCCCTCCTTCCTGATTAGGACATCTTTCTGGTCAGCACTCAGAGACATGCCTGATTGCCCATCCTCTCCTGCACTGGCTTATTCTCGCCAAGCCTGGTTAGTGCTTTTGATGAAAGAGGTCAGATTCAGTCTGTGCATCATGAGGGTGAAGACTTCAGCTCTTCAGAATACCACCCTTTTGGAAGGGTTTTGGAAGCTTCACCCAAGGCCAGCCTCCAGTGGTCTCATGCCAGGCTCTTCACTTATCTTATTGAAGAAAAGGTTGAGTAAAAAGGCTTTAGGCCAAACCTTTGGAAGCAAGTTGTGACTGCAGGGAATCGCCCTAGCACACCTCCAATCAGTTCACAGTTCATGGAGGTGAATCAGCCATCCTGTCACACACTAGAAAAGAGAATGATTTTTTACTGATAGAAAACTATATGGCAGTGTGAATTTTAGACAGTTTACTAAATGATATTTAAGCATTATGTTCTGCATGATGTAAGTTAGTGAGATTTGACATGAGGAGCAGTATGGAGTTATTTATCTCCCTGTATCCCACTTAGAGATAGCCAGTAGTCTTTAGAAAACTAATTGGTGGCCTAATCAGGGATCGTAAATATTATATTGTTTAACTGGATTTGCTTTTAGTTTTAAGGTTTATTTAAATTACTATGATTATATAGCAAATTATTGTTAATGGACTATAATTAATAAAGTGCCTTGAGTTTTCTTTGTGAAGGCTTTAGCTTTTGACAAGGACCATTTTTCATCTTGTTACGGGTTGTAATTGATTTACTCTTTACAGGGTAAGTGGATCTAGTGACAACCATTGGGTTTGGTGTCGGGGATTGTCTTTGGTGCTGATTCTCGTTGGTGTGTCTTCCTGCAGGGTCCGACGCAAAGGCACGTCCAGATCATCATGGAGAAACTGCTTCGAACAGTGAACCGAACCGTCATTTCCATGGGGCGGGATTCTGAACTCATCGTAAGTGCTCACTTACATACGTTCGGGTGCTTAATTGTGGCTGAGAGCATCTTCCCAGGAATGACATTTACTCCTCAGCCCCAAATTCCGTCTGGTTCTTATCCAGCCGCCATTGGAAAATGAGCTTATTTTCTTCAAATATAGTAAGCAGTCACAACACAGTCTGGGTATAGAAAATGTCCTTATTTTCCATGATTCTGGAAGCAAGTGTCAAAGTTGGAGGGTAAGCAAACCATTATTTTAGTGACAGAAACATTTGGTACTAGATTTCTTACTACTTTACTTCTCGGAAAAGAAATGTTTTTTCTTCAAAGTCCTCATTCTGCTGACAGTTTCTTGCTGTATATTTACATTTAAGGTGCTATTAATAAATTTTTATGAAGGACCTTAAAAAGTAATTGAGGTGTTCCAACTTGGCTGTTTTATTGTCTCAATAGTGTTAAGGGTGTTTCTCTAATACACAGTAGTTAGGCTTTGAAAACTGTTAATTCTTGCGGGAATATTTTAAGTACAGTTTAGACAGTCTTCTAAGTTCAGATCATGATGCCCCCCCCCCCCCCCGTAGGCTTATCACTTTCTTCTTCCCAGTATTGTTAGGTTTGGTTATTTAGACAAAAGACTGACACATGGGTCCCCTTTACCTTTTGTCATTTGTTGTATATATTACCATCTAACTGACCTTGCTGCATGGCCTTTGTGGGGAAAAAGGCTTTCTTAATCAAAGAGCAGAAAGACTGTTCCAAGCGTGACCTTGGTTCTTACTACATATCTGGAGAGGGCACAGCTAAGTGAAACATGTGTCTCCTCTGGATGGCACAGCCAGAGTGTGGCATCGGGTCCAGCTCTGTAACTGTGGTTGACGTCCTGGGACAGTCCCATTGTGAGTCAATCAGCTACTTTGCACAAAAGGTCAGCGAATGTGGCCTGAATATGTTCCCATCTAGTGAAATAGTCTAGTTCTTGGCTCAGAGTTTCAGGGCATGATGCGGTCTGATTTTTCTTTTTATAAGTATCTCCCATTTAAGTTTGTACTATCATATGTTTGAATTAGGAAATAAAATATTTCCCTTAAATTAACTTTACTTGCAGTAGACTTTTTCATTATTACGTGCATGTAAATATTTCTGCTTCTTCATATTTTCTATCGTGGCTGTTCTTTTCCAGAGTCTAGAACCACCTTTGTGTGCTTAATGTTGAGTGGAGAATGAGCCCCGTGCAGCGGGACTGGTGGCCCTGGGGGTAATCTTGAGGTTTGGTGTTCCTGGCCGCTGTATGTACCTTGCATCTGCTCATGTGGCAACTAGGAGGTACAGTGAATGGTGTGTGGCCCGAACCTGCACCAAGTGTTGTGTCATTCTGCTGTGATCCTTGGAAAGGGCTGAATTAGAGAGGCTGGGGAGGCGGGACACGGTGCCACCCACGGGGTTACATTGAGTGAGGGAAGGGCATTCGGAAGTGTTCTGCCTGGTGGGCAGGAGAGGAAGATGGCAGATGTGAGACAAGGGAACTGATGAGGTACTCTTGCCTCTAGTAAGGAGAACATAGTCCTGCTTCTGGTTATGGTGACACAGTCCTGCCTTTGCTTAGGGTGACATGGTCCAACCTCTGGTTGGGTGGGGCAGACCCTCTAGTAAGGAGTACATTGTCCTATCTAGTTAGAAAGGTAGGGTTTTGACTCTGGTTAAGAGAACACAGTCTTGTCTTTTGCTGTAACCCAGGACCTGGCAAGTGCTGTACTCGTGAGCTAGCTCCCCAGCTTTCTGCTTAGGGACTGCTTCCTAGGTGTATGTTCACTTAATTAACAGCCCACGGTCAGCAGTTAAACTGGGGAGAAGAGGGCAAAGAGAAAGCTCATAAAATATTGGACAGGTACTTTAGAATGAAAAGAGATGCTTCTTCAGAAGGTATATTGTGGCTGTTCTTTTCCAGCCATGTTCAGAGGGTATAATGGAGCATGCAGGACATAGTGCTTTGGCAAATTTCTCCTATCTCAGTGATGATAAATGTGGCAACAAAAATAGAAACTCTTCACTGAGCACCTATTTGTGTGCTGGGCACTTTATAACTGATGGGAAGATTCTTATTCAGTTCCTATCCTCATCCTGCATAAGCAGCTGCGGAACATGCCCCTCAGGCAGAAAAATCCTCAGGACCCTTCACTGAGAATGCCACTCTGGTGTGGAGCCTGGCCATGGTGCCAGAGTTTGCTCCCAGGCTCTGCTGTGAGACTAAGACATACGGTGCTGCTGACCCCAGCCCATTTCAGTAGTTATCAGAGAGGGCTGTGAATTGGTCCTTGATCTCTATGCTAGTCAGGGAGGCAGCTTTCCAAGGAAATAAGCCCCTTTCTGTTTTCTACCTTGTGTCATTTCCATAGGATCAAACTCTAGGGTGTCGGGCGGGTAGAAGGACCAGACCAACAGTCAAGTGTTCATTTTATGAAACCCTTGGGATGTCCCAGCTTGGAGGTGCCCACGTATTCCAAGGAACTCCTAAGAGCTGTGAGATATGGGAATGACAGTGAGTTCCCACCCTCAGTCTTAGCCATTTGTAGCCATGTTCAGATTGGACGGTTGGCGGGGCTCCAGGGTACTGTCGGGGCCCAGAGGAATTCAGCTTACTGCCACATCCAGGCCCATCCTCCCAAAGCCCTGACCCTCTGAAATAGAAGTCTCAAGAGACAGGAAGTAGATTGAAGTCTTAAACTGA
This sequence comes from Hystrix cristata, assembly GCA_004026905.1. Classification (NCBI taxonomy): domain Eukaryota; kingdom Metazoa; phylum Chordata; class Mammalia; order Rodentia; family Hystricidae; genus Hystrix; species Hystrix cristata. The sequence goes on along the minus strand of PVJO010002142.1, from coordinate 143,155 downwards.
CTCTTCCCCAATTCATCATCTGTGATACCTATAAATTTTGTAAAACTAAGCTGTTCTTAGTGCTTAGTTAATATCAAAAAGAAATAGTCTGAATAAACTATAATTATTTAACAACTGCTTGACAACATCAAGATAATTCAAGAATGATATTCTCCACTTAAAATGCAGGCTCTTGAGGGCTGGGGATTTAGCTCAGTGGTTAGAGTGCTTGCCTTCCAAGCACAAGGCCCTGAGTTTGATCCCCGGCACCAAAAAAAAAAAAAAAAAAAAAAAAATGCAGGCTCTTGAGAAGCATGTTCAGTCATCCGCCAACCCAAGTCCTCTCGTGGGGTCAACAGAGGAAGACTGAAATGCTTTCCTTGGTTAGTATGCTTGACCTTGCCCTCCCAGTTTCTGTCTGAGGTAGATGAATGGATTAACTTCTTAATGTCACTGTTGCTCTGTGAATTTAGATTAGAGGAAGATTAGGACAAAAACATCCCTGACAAGGTGGACAAAAACCTTAATCAGTGGGCTTTCTAGGATGGAAAAAGAGCAGACAGTAGTTTACAGATCTGTTTTAAGTCAGCTATACTATTTCCTTATTACTGGAAAATTTCAGTCTTCATTTTCGCATAAGTGTATTGGAAATTTTAAAACCATGAATCAGTTGGAAAGTTCTAAATAATTGCTGAAAATAAATTTTTTAAAAAATTAAAGTGATCAAAAACTTTTGAATAGATATGCCTCCCTAAGTGATTTATTCCATAATATTGTCAACAGTAATACTAGGAATGTGACTTCTGTTTCCATCTGGGTATGATACTAATTGGGAATGCTCTTTTGGACTTCTCCTTCCCCTGTCTGCTTATGTGTGGAATAAAGAACCAGGTATTTTACATGTAACTGATAAGCTGTGATATACACAATGGGGCATCTTTCTGAGTCTATAACATTTTATGAAAACTGCACTTTGCAGTCAGTTGCATGCTATTTGTTCATTATATTTGAAATGGCTGTTGGACTGTATTTCATGCAGAGAACAGAAATGTCCTGTGATCTTAAGTTTTATACTAAAAAACAAAACAAAAGACCAACACTCCTTGGTGGTTCTAGAATTGTAGACCATGCGATTGCTGACAACAAGCCCTGGAACAGAAGCTTTGTAGTAACCTTGCCAAAGGAGTCAGAGGTCATTTTCTCTCTATTCCACTGTAGTTTGATTCTGTGGTACACTTGAGTGAAATATGTAATTTTATATTAATTCTTATGTCAGGTTTATGTTTTCTTTTACTATTTGAAAGGCTGCCCAAGCCCTCGGCAAAAGGCAGCATTCTTAATCTGCATGTGTGGATCTGAGCAGGGGCATGTGGTTGGGATGGGGCTCCTGTGTTGTGTTCAGGTGGCCACACCAGCCATTTGGTGGAGACCTGCCTGGTGCCTGGCCCTCAGTCTAGTCGTCTTTCCTGCAGTTTTGTACAAAGCTAGGATGGATGCTGACAAAATGATTAATATGGGAATGTTCCTTCTCCTTTGATATTAACTGTGTTGCTTTTTTCAACTGATTTATAATCTGTTAATGGGTCCTTTAAAAATGTAATCAAGTAGGAAGGATTGTTAAAGTTTCTTGGCCTGGATACACTCCAGAAGACTGAAAATTGTTAATTCAGCGAAGTGCAAATGTGGGCCCGTTCCAAGGAAAGGTTCCCCTGGAAAATTCATGGAAGCAGACTTAGGGAAGGGAAACCTTCTGCCTGGATTCTCAAGTTATTCTTGTGACCACTGGAGCCTCGTGACTCATGGATTCAAGTGATGGACACTGTTCTGTTTTCACTCTAGACAACCACTGAGGAAGGCATTGATGGTTTGGGGGCGTGCCTCATCAGGACAGCAGCATCATTGGTGGGGAGTTTGCTGTTCATGAAAACTCAGTGCTTTCTTTGAACCCGGATGATTTATAAGGACTTGACATGGTTCTTCATTTGGAAAATAGGGAATTAGAATAGGTTTTCGAGTGAATTGTGCCTTTTTGCCATGACTCATAGTCAAATATTTTCACAAAGATGTTCCATTCTCTCCTGCATGAGGTGTTTGTTATCATGGAGTTTAAGTATGAATGTGCTCTAACAAATTGCTGGTTTTTTTTTTTAAATTTTCAATTGCAGCAGGGAAAATACATTATTACTATTTCAAATGGACAGTGTCTGGCTTCTGTATACGTAAATCATACAGAGTGTACAGAGTGTCTCTAATTACACTGTTTGCCTATAAATCTATTTATAAACATGAAGCTTTCAGCAAATTATCCTAACACATGCATGTCTACAAGCGGTGATGCTTTCAGAAGACTTTTTTTTTTTGAGTTGGTACAGCAGTTTTCCTGGCCGCCTTATATTCCTGTTGCCCTGGTATTGTTTTAAAAGGTTGGTTACTAACTGGGTTGACAGCAGAAATAAAAACCATGTCATTGCTCAGGTAATATATGTTCTGTAATTCTTCCGTAGTCATACCAAACTGCAAAGGTGCTTAATTATGGAGCAGTTTAAAAGGTAATATGCAGCTTTAAGATAACCTGTCAGCTGCCCAAATACACGCTACACATTATTGCATGATTTATTTATGCTAATTTACTGAACAGGATATTATTTCCCATCCTAGCATCATGTAACTGTTTACTACCAGTAAGTAAATTGGTTGTACACTTAGCCCATGCCAAATCAGTGATAGAGTTTGTATAGATAAAAGAAGGTATGTTAGTAAGTGGCTGCTGTGATATTTCATTGCACCCATGAAACTGCCTTGATTAGTAATCAAGTTAAATGATATTGCTGATAAAAATGTTTCCTAGCACCCATCCATCAGTGATGGGTTTTATAAATGTGCCCTGCTGTTATATATAGCATGAAATGAAAAAGTTCATGGCCATTTGCTGTTTCTAGTTTTTGCTCTCTTCTGTGAAAGGCAAAAAAGCAAAACACTTATTTCACTGTGTGTCTTTGCAGATTTAATTAATGATTGTGTGTCTTGGTGATGCCATGTGTGCAGTGGTCCCTCAATGAAATTGGTGTTACAAGGCATGCTCCTTGCTTCTGTCAGTGAGTGGCCATCTGTCAAGTGATCCTGGGCTAGAACTCCTCACCTTTTACACCTTATTGTCCAGGTGCACTTGGCTCTTTATAGGACAGACAACACAGCAAACTTGCAGGGTGCACAGGAGACTTCTGCCAGTTGCTTAAGATCCTTCTGAGGTGGCAAAGTTCTCCTGTCTCCAAAGTGCACCTTGGCTCCCTCCTTGTGTATACTCTGATGGCTTTGGGAAGAGTGAGTATCTGAGACCGAAGGTGCAGATGCAGAGGTCCTTGGACTTCTGCCTTTTGGAGCTGAGTCACACATTTGTGGTGTGACAATGAGCACTGTGTACGGTAATGAATGTCTGGGTGCTCATAGGAGAGGATCTTGGAGGTGGTACCAGGAGGTAGCCCACAGCTGGTTATAGAATGTGGACGGAATACTCCCTCTCCCTACCTTGAGATGGCGCACTGAGCCTTCTTTCCTTTTCTGCACATGGCACTTGCCTTCATCCTCTTCTTTTTTCCTGAGGAGCATCTGAGAGTAGCTGGAGCCTCATGCCCAAGTCTGCAGTGGCCCTCCCTTGCAGGTGGATTCTGTTGTTGTAGACACCAGGTAGGGTAGGGAGAAAGTGGGGAATTATTTCCTCCCATAGGCAGCCCAGGTGACATAGCTGTTGTCTCCTTGTGGGTACTGGAACAAGGTGAGGCAGGGGCTCAGCCAATATGGGGCACTCATCTCCCACCTGGGGGTGGGTGGGGAAAGGGAAGAAAGGAAGAAGCTTGCTGGTCCCCTGGGCCTGGGGACTAGCTTGATGGAAGTCCTAGAGAGAAGCTGCCTGGCCTGGACTGTGGGAGGATTTGCATAGCAACCAATGGATGAGTTTAGTCATCTCCTTTGAGATTCTTTGAAAATTAGACTTCAGTTAGCTGCATCATGCTGTGAGCCCCTATGGTGCCCTGCCTTCTCAGCAGCTAGGCCCATGCCAGAGCACAGAGAGGGGCAGGCCTACTGCCCTGCCACTCTCCAAACTGTGGGCAATGCCCAGGCCACACCGTGGTTTGACCTGCCCAGGACCCAGCATAGTGCCTTTTATTCCAAACATCTTTCCTGCCTCATTTTCTTATGTTTATTTTCCCAAAATATTAAGGTCATGAAGTAAGTTTGATAGCCACACAGAACATTACCTTTGCTTTTTATTTAAAAATTAATAAAGAACTTAATGACAAGTATAATAATTTAATCTCTATACGTAATGCCATGTGAACATCTACATGTGAGGAGACACAGTATGTTCCACCTTGGTTTTGTATCAAAGTTTTTACTGAAATCTTTCCAAGAGAAGGATCACTATCTTTCAGTGACACATTGCAATTAAACTATGAAATGATTTTGAAAATATTGTTTTCTATTCTGGCTATTATTTTCTAGTTTTAGGGTTGAACTAATTTAACTTCAGTATCCTTTTTTACTCTGGAGATATAAACCTAAAAAGGTCTAGGCTGATTTGAAATGGCGACATCTTCTGCATTACGATGGCCTCTCATTTGGACAGATGTATAGTACTAGTTAGAAAGGTACTAGTGCCCCTCTTCAATGCACTGAGATTTGGGATTCTTAAAACATGGGAGAGATAACTTGTTGCAAACATTTTTATAATTTTAGTTAAAAACAGTATAAAAACAAGAAACATGTTTTTAAATTTTTCGTTTTTTCATCTACATGAAACAATTGCACTTCCTTCATGGTACGGGATCAACTTGCTTGTTGGTCTTCTTGCACAAAAGTATTTCTCAGTTCTATTTACTGCTCTCCAGGGATTTGAATCCTTATTTAGTATTTCCACAAAAGGGGGTGGTGTTTGTGTGTTTTAAATTAAACATCTCTCTGCAGGATTGTTTAAGTAACCTCCACAGAATGTGTGTATAGTATACTCTTAGTTTTTTCCAAGTCCAAATCTGATTGCTGATCACTAGGTTCCTGTAGAACCTAAGCACTTAATGTTAACCTAAAATTGCTATTGAGTCAAAAGGAAAATGTACTGCAAGAAGTAGCTCTAATCTGGAAAAAGCAGGTTGAGATCCTTTTACCAAGGTGAGCCACTTTGTGTTTGGCATCTAATCAGCAAGGTGTGCCTTTCTGCACACAGATATGAAAGTGCTGGACAGAAACTTGAAGGCTAGGTTTTCTGGTATGTTCACAAACTATTCAAAATTTAAGTTGTACAAAAAAAGGCAAAATAAATCCCTACTTTCTATTGTGAAAAGCAAAAATTTAATAGACAAAGTCATTAACAGACTAGGGGATTCTGATTTCTATAAAAAGATACTTGCAAAGGTGCAAAGAAATGAGTGAAAAAATAAAAGAACAAAGATTTACATTGCAATGTGTAATCAAGAGAGAATTCCAAGTGTTACTGTGGATTTAAAAAATACCTAAAAACATTTGATTCACAGCTTTCCCCTAAGTATGTCGTTTAGTACAACTTACTAATAGGTTAAATGTAGGTGACATTAAGTTTGTCCATTGGTAGCAGCTAAACAAAACAGTTTTCTTTTTGAGATGGTCAGATCTTGCACAGTTGTTACAAAGCATAACGAATTATATAAAATGTTTGGCTGCGCTTACAGGGTGAACAATGTCAAGGATTGATCCGCTAAAACACTTTGCGCCGTGGTGCCGGAGCCTGTGATTTATTGGTGACTGTATTATCCATTCTGTATCTCTATGTGTGTTTTCAAATCCTTGCCAGAATTTATCATTTGGCCTTTGGGTACCAAAAGATTAAAAACGAGATCTAAGAAAGCTTAATGTCCAATAGCTCTGACCCTGTCAACTTGCAATGATTAAAGGCATGTTTTGACTTTGGGGGATTCCTGGCTGGTGGCTATTTGGAAAATGAGGAGTAAACATATTGTAGGTCTGGAGATGAAGAGGATGCTAAATTTGAGGTGTCAATGTGACACTGAGACGTGGTCACTTGGTTTAGCGCTACAGCACATGAAGGCAAATATACATAGAGTCACATTTTAGAGATTATTCATGGTCTCCGACCACTTGAAAAAATTGTGCTTTCTCCGGAATTTGATGTGCTGAAAATTGCACTCGCCCCCTGCTTATTTGCAAAATGAAACATAAAAATGAAGTCCTTTGCAAACATAAGGCTTGCTTTTTCTTCTTGTTATTTAAAAAAAAAATAAAGGCTTGGGAATAATGAGTTCTAGCTGTGTACACAGTGACAGCCTGATGTTTTGCAGGTTGGAAACGTAATACTTGTAGATCTGGGAGGGAAGGGGATAGAATTTTACTTATCACCTTTGACTACATAAGTTTCATTTCAGGTTTTACATCCCACATCAGTGAACTGCAAAGAACAGCTGGCAAGGTGTAACGTTTACCACCTTGCTCTGTTAATGATGTGTTGATACAAAAGGCCTTTTTGGTTACGCGCAGGGCGAGAAGCAGGGAGTACATGTATCGGCACCGCAGTTCCCTCCATCCTATTCCTCTTGGAACAGGATTGACTTAACTCCAGTGGGTTTTAAAGACGGCCTTGAGACTCCAAACATCAAAGAGTTTTATAGGAACCAGAGTTTCCATCTTCCGTGCTTTTTAGACTCAGTTTTGGATTTTTGCTTGGGCGTTGAGGAGGAAGTCTCCTGAGTGTAAGGCGAAGGTGCGACCTGAGTTTCCTCGATAGGATGCAGTTTCCTCAGTACGGGCTGGAGTTTGTCTTCTTGCTGCTTAAAATCCAGCTCCACACTAGAAAGACAAAATGAAGAATTTAGTGCTTATCTTTCCAGTATCAAAATTCCCTTTAGGGAGAGCGAAATTCAGCAATATCATACCAGGGTAATGATCATTTATATTTTGTTTATAATGTAATTTTATGGTTTAACATTAAGAAATTGGCTATATTATATTTTTGCTCTAGACTGCTATAAAATGTTTCAAACAGGCTCATTTTCTTTGGAAAACAACATTTATTTTCATGGTTGAATCTTTATAAAGTTTGGTTAATGTGCACAGTTAGTGTTGAAGTATGTATCAGTTGAAATAAATTCAAAATACAGATAACTTCATTGTTTATCCATAGACTGCCCATATGTGCTTCATGAGATAAAACAGATAACCCAAACAGGAGTTGGCAGAAGTCACCTTAATACATACATACCAGGTGCATGCAAGCTCTGGTTCTGTCCAGCTTGTCACAGGGCAGAGAAATCTGTCTCACCTGAAACCATCCTGCAATGAAGTGACCTTGGCTTACAGTCTCTTGGCAAAATCCTATTCCTCTGAAAAAGCTCCTAAGAGCCATAGTGTCAGACCAATGCTGCTGTGAATAGTGTGTTAATCGGGTCAACACCATTGAATATTACTGAGTTGTTATCAAACACTGTTTTTCAGGAAGCAACACAGTATTGGTATTTGGTAAAAGCAACACAAAATTGTAATTACATCACTGGAGCCGTAGTGTGCAAACATGTAGCTGGGCGGCAGGACTTTTGCCAGCAGTGATGTTTGTGTTAGGAAGATGAGATTAAAGGTCGTTTAAAAAAGAAATGTTGTTTCTTAGGAAATTTCCCTGAAGAATACTGTTGGCTTGTGTGGCGTCCTTCCTTCTTGCCATGTCTTTAGAAAGGAGCATTCTGGGTCTCCCATTTCTTAGTTCTAACAGCTCACCTTGGCATAGGGTAGGACCCCATCTTCCAGGTGTCATTTTTTTGTGGTGACCCCAGCACTGGGGAGCTTTTTCTCTCTTGTTGCTTACCCGCACCCTTCCAAGAACCTCTGTGCTTTGGGACAGGATGGGAGAATTCTGCGGGGTCTTCCTTCCTTGTCTGTTCTGGATGCCAGACTAAATGTCAGTAGATTTCAGTAAAGTATCAGTGCTGATGAGAATGCATGAGCTCTTAACATTTTATAACCAATGGAACCGTAAACCATTTATAAACATGAAATCCTATTGATTTAGAAAACCATTAATCTTAGCCAAATTTTGACATTTTGGAAAGACAAAACAGCAAAGCTGTATTATCTGGGGTTGTAAAAATAAGTTTAAGCCCCATCTAATGGACCATTTTATGTTTCAAATCCAGTGCTTCATTTTTCTTATTGTCAAAGACTATACTATTAGTCAAAAATTAAAAAAAAAAATTGTTAGAGAAGTTTATGGCCAGTTGCCCTCTGCACCCAAAATAAGATTTACTCTTTTCCCCATTTCAAAGGCCTCTTTATGATACACCACAGATTACAGAAATAGAATAAAACCTCATGAGCACAAGTCTTGCTCATCTAGAATATGTGATGGTGGTGGCATAGTTCCACTTGGAGACAGCTGTGAAAAGCACGGGCCTTAAGATGTACCTCATCTCTGATCCCCGGTACCACAAAAAAAAAAAAAAAAAAAAAAAAAAAGATGTACCTCATCTCTGAAACTGCAGTGTCAGCTCTGTGACATGGTGCCACAGAAAGAACATGTCATTTCTTCCCTGGTGCAGGAGATAGGAGTGTGTGTGGGGGGGTTTCTAGTTAAGCCCCTATGCTCTTTAAGTTTTCTTTTCTTCCACTTGAAGGAGAGGTAATAATTCATTTCTTAATGAATTGTGGTTTGTGGGGAGGATCCCCCCCAAAGAATGTTCATGACAGAGGTTCCTAAACTATATGATGTAATTTAGCTATTTAAAAAATTTTTACTTATCTGTTGATCACTAATTTTATAATGGGAACAAGAGCAAACTCATAAAGATATCTGTTCTTCTACTTGGACAGTTAAGCAAGAAAATAAAACCCTCTAAGTCAAGTCTGTGAGATGTGGCCTGTTGGATACACAAGAGAAATTTTACTAAGGTTGCTTCGTGAATATCGGAAGCAGGCCCCCAGGTCACAGCCATTTCACCTGTCCCAGATTTGAGTTATATTGATGGAGGACGGTGGTCAAATTTCCTAGGCTAACAGTACAATCCTGGATATCTGTCATTATTGAATTCCCATTAAACAGCTACATTGGGAATCCTGTTATTAACCAATTTATCACATTGCAGAACCATGTAATCACAGAGTAATCTAATATGAGTTCTCGTTAACAAGATGGCTCAACTTTATCTGTCAAGTGGGTTCCTGTTTGCACTCCCCCAGTACGTTCCTCTGGGAAGTGCAGCTGGAGTGGTTTGTTAGTGGAAGGTGACCAGAACTCTGTGGGTACACCCTGGACAATGCCTGTAGTGGAGGTCAGCAAGGTGACCATGAGCCGTGCTCTTCCCCCCCAATCTGTAGCATTCAGATTGTTGTGCATCTACTTGTAGGATGATGTCTGCTTCAGCCACACACTATGGTGGGGTTTGTAATGGCTAGTAAGTAGGAGTAATATGCAAAGTCGTATGCTACTACATGCTGGGACTTTCAGTGGGGAAGGGGCACACCAGATCACTGGGGGTCTGAAGCAGGCAGGTGGCTGGATAGGGCACAATCATAAGGTTAGCTGTCTGGTCATCTTTGAAGGCTGCCATAGGACAAAAGTCCTTATGCTCTTATAGCCAAGTGGCCAGTAGAAGGCGATACCTGCTATCCTTGTGAGAGGAGAGGACCTGGACATTCCTGAGCGCTGTGACACCTCGGTGTGCAACCCTCTCTCCGTGTTGGCCATCAGGTTGTCCAGATAGGACCTGGGGCCGCCTGCTGGAACAGCAATGGCCCATACTGTGGGCTTCACCTTGACATTAGAGAGACCATGCCCACCTCCTTTCTGAACACACAGGTAGGGGCAGTGCTGTGCCAAATTGCTTCCGCTTGTTTCCTTCAAGGTTATTATTCTCCTACTGAGAACACTCTTCCTGGCTCTGTATATGACTGTGTATGGCCGGCCACTCCCTGTTCCATTGTCCCCTATTTATACATACCCTCCATACTGTCTGACCACCCTCCCATAGATCTAAATTCCTTCTGTGCTTTAACCTTGAGGAATTACTGTATTTCTATCTCTATTATTTTGCCTCTGTCTTCCTAAATACAAGTGCCATGACCAGGGAAGAGCATTATCTGTTCCCAGCACCCAGAGAAGGGTCTCAGTCACTGTAGCTGCCTAAGTTGTAGATCCAGAAGGAACATAGATTAAAGCTTCGTCTTCTGACCCAGCTTACCTGGCCTGAGCCATTCTGGTCAGTGATATTGTCACTGCCTCCTCCACCCCACTGACCCCTGCCTCCTCTTGCACAGTTACATGAGGATTGTTCTGGAGGCAGCACTGGGCGACCCCTGCAGGTGGAGTATGCAGCCTGGCTCCACTCTGTCAGCACCAACGAAAGAACACTGGAACATGTTCTGCTGAACACACACTGGGCCCTTTTGGAGCTCAGTTCCTGCACCCCGATTTCCTACTCCCTCTAGCCAGGTGTCTGTGGGGGTATCATTGGTGCTATCAGCAGGTTATGCTTACAAGTGACGAGCTGCTTCTAGTGCTATGCTAAGAGGGAGCCGGGCCCCTTGTTTCATTCCCTTTACATTTTTCCTGTGGACTGGAGGAGAATATGGGTCCAAGCTCTTGTTTTGTTTGTTATGTGATGTTGCTGGTTTTTTTTTTTTTTTTCCTTTCTTTTTTGATATTGCTATCATCAAAGGCAGCATGCCTCTACCACATGGTTCGGACCTGCTGTCCCAGGCTGGTGCTGGCACCAAAGCTTATCCTGCAGCCACCTACACAGATGGGAAGTCTGGGCTCCAGATTTTGTTGTCTCTTAGGATTCCCTGTAACCACTTGGGTCTCATTGTCTAGTAATACTTGAGGCAAGAGGGCACTGGTGGGCTGCCCAGCTCATGGGTGCAATCTAGTCTTTGTAATACCCAGGCTATGGCTGTGTACATCATACTGAATGCTTGTTCCTCAGCAGGATAAAATCCCCAGAAAAAGTCTTAATTCCAAAGCATAAATCTGAGGGCTGGGGCCAGGCCAGCCTTATCTGGACAAGGCATGTGCTCCCCTAATGCTTGAGTCAGATACAGCCTGCAGATTGTGTTGAGGGGATAGAAAGAGCTCTGGGCTACTGGACATATTTACAAGACATGAGCTCAGGATGGCTATTATGGCCTGCTGTATTTCTCCTTTTCTTGTCCTTGTTGCCATTCTTGTTCCTGAACCATCCAACAAAATGCTTCATGTAAAGAACTCCCTGTGAGTGGGAACCCTGTTCCTGTGCGCACCACTGCACAGCCTTGACCGCACACTCTGTGACACATTGTGATGCAACTGGGAATAGATTTAATTTCTGTGGTTATTTGTGTGTGTGTTAAAAGTGGAATTTAAGAATGAAGACTGTTTTACAAAATTACTATTTCGTACATTTCCAGAGAAGTAAAAATCTGTCCTAAATCTCAGGCTGGTCTTTCACTGGGGACTGTGCTGTGTTTCAATGCAGTATGTCTCCCAAACACTTCATGGGATGCTGCAGAACAGGGTCCCTCTTGCTTCTCCAGTTTCTCCTCTGTTTGTTTGATGCTGCTATAAATACTCAGATCCTGCATGTTTCCTTCCCATCCTACCACTGACTCCTTAGGTTAATGCAGATGAATGCACTAACCAATCTCTTTCCCCAGTCCTCTCTGTAGCAGTTAAGAGTTAAAAGCAGGTGAGTCTGGCTTGCAAGCACTTGCTTGTTTGCTGGAGTGGAAGAAAACCTGAAACCTTTGATTTCGCCACGCAGGGAATGCCACGTGGCTCAGGAGGCTGGGGATCTGAGGCCTCTGCTTTTAATTCTCTTTGAATTAGATCACAGAGTCCCTGGTGCTAACTGAGGCTCTACACTGACTCACACTCTGCCACTGTGGATAAATCAGCTCACCTTGGGGACCTGAGTTCCCTTGGCTGTGAAATGATGGCTGACATGCACGCCCACTCACAGGGCAGTCCCGAGGAGCAGCCATGTGGGCCCAGCAGTAGCACGAATAATGTCCCCAATGCACAACACTTGATGGCCACTGGCTCTCTCTCTTGTATGTGGGGGGAATTTAGGCATGTTCTTTCTTTTGGGCTTCCTTTTATCTGTATGATCTCCTGGCAGTAGAAGAACCAAGATCCAAAGTAGCTACCATTCTTTTCTGAACCCATCTCCATCAGAAAATCTGAGGGGCACTATCAACTCGAAATGTCCAAAGTCAGGTCTTTGCCCCATCTGTTCCCTGTCCTTTCACATGGCTGGCAGCCACTATTCCTCTAGCAGGCTAAGCCTGTCCCTCCTGCATCTCCTTCTGCTGCGTCCAGTAGGTTTGTGTTCAAGAAAATCTTCTGTGTGCTTTCCTTTCTGTCATACTTGTCTGTCGTAGTACAGAACTTCAACATTCTCCCTTTGGCCATTAAAGCGGCTGAGTTTCATATTCATATTCTCTGTCTCTCTGTCTGTCTCTCCCTTCCTGTCTCTGCGTCTGTCTGTCTGTCTGTCTGTGTCTGCCAACCCCCCACTCTCCACTTCCAATTTCTGGTTGCCAGAGTCACCTTAGGAAAACTGGCAAGCACCTTATCAGATTCTTGCTCATCTTTCACAACTGAGTTCCCATGTCACCTCTCTTTCATTGCATGTTGTAGAATAACCAAGTCCATACACCTCTCCGGTTATTTACAAACCCCTTGAATGAACTGGCCATGTTCTCTCTGTATTTCTACTATAGTCTGTCTCATATTGGATGGCAGCTGTTTTTGCCCAGCTCTGTAAACTCCCAGAAGTAGAGACCATATTAGCGCATTTAGCACAGCACTGGGCTCAGAGCAGCTCTGTTTTTTTACGGAATTGAAATAAACTGAATGGCTGAACCAAAGCCCCTCATTTCTAATCCCAGGAAACTTGCTACTCTATTTTCTTTTATATTTAACATTTGTCCTATTTATAGAATTCTACTTACTCTACCTATACAATCTATTATATGTAATGTGCATATATTATATGTCTATGTCTCTTTACATATATATATCATATGTATGTATCTCATACCAATAAAGGGCTAGTGATTTATAATTACTAGCCTTTTAATACTCTAAACATAGAAATGATTCACTACAGCTTTGTATTGTTCCCTCAGCAGTATTGTGTATAGAAGCTGCATAATCACATAATTGGTACATGTTTATAGTATCACCATAAGGTTTAAAAAAGTAGAAATAGATGGTTAATCATTAATACTAATACTTGAACTATAATATTTAACCTTTTTTCCTGGTATGCTATGACAAGAAAGTTACTAGAATTATTTTTCATATACTAGCCAGATGTTACTAATTACATTATGGAATACCCAAAGTGAGAGTTAGATAGTGACCTTCCTGAGTGCGTCCTGGACTTGTTCTCTGACCACAGTACGGTCTTGCTTGACAAAGTCCCATTCTTTCTGCTGTTTCATCTATAACTATCTCTGGTGTCCAGGCCTTATCTGAGTGCCCAACTCCCAGGTTCTGTTAGAGGTACACGAAACAGGGAACTAGAGTTTGGTTATGGTGAGGCAGAGGCAAATTCATTTTTATAACTGCTCATAATAATTTCTTCAGTAGGAAAGAAACCAGATGACTAACAAGATTGTAATATGTGTATCAAGCATATTTTAGGCCATCCTGGTAGAAGCCACAAAAATAAAACACAATAATTAGAAAGGATCAATAATTTATAAAACAATGCCAGTCAGTACACTGCTGTCCCCGGCCACAATGAAGAGCACAGTTTTCTATCTTTAGGGTGTAACTGCCATGAAATGAAAATACAAGATTACCGTTCTGTCTAAAACTGGTTGCACTGAGCCCCTCAGGTGTGAGGGCTTGGCCTGATCTTGGGCACTGACTTTGCTTTCCCTTCTCAATCTGAAGGTGGATCCTCTTTAGTTCACTGAGTCAGATGACGTCCTGGGGTCACTGTGCTGATGCTGTGCCCCAGCCCGGAAGTCTGCTTCATTTGTATGCTAAGGAGTCCTAGTACTACCTGAGAGTACCATCTCCACTGGTGGTGTGCAATCACAGTGTCCTCACACACGGAGAACCACTAGCTGCCTGTGCACTTCCTGCAGAGTTGCCACAGACTCGTCTACTCTCCAGCCTCCCCATGTGCCTCTGGGATGTCACCTTTAGGAGAGAGTTTCTTTCAAGAAGACTGGAGGTGAGGGAAGAGGCTGCCAGGTAGACCCCAAACCACTGCATCCCCTTGTCATGCGTAAATCCCCCAAGGAATTTTATCAGCCATAACTCTGGGTTTGGCAGTAAGACTGAACTCTGTTTTTAATACTTAGAAAAGTTTCAGTTTTCATCTGAAAATGAATTACATTTATTTTCCCATGAAATTGGTAAATCTCCTTCCCTTACTGTTTTGGACATTGGTGAAAGGCTCCTTAACTTTTGGACATAACCCAAGATGAGGGTTAGTGGTATAATTAGCCTTCCTCCACCGAATAAATTTGAAGTATGTAGTTGATTTACAAATAATATTTTGAAATGAGTAATCAGTTTTCCGTTTTAGGGCTATAATCAGTTTAACAGCATTTACGTAAGGGAAGTACGATGTTGCAAAAGGGTACTAAAACAACTAAAGCTTAAATCTTCATGTATCGAGGGAAAAGAAATAATACATTTTAGAATACTAATAGAATAGAAAAAGCTGGGATTTTTAGCTTTGGGAATTTTCTAGGAGAATTTTGAGGCCCATCAAAATCATTCTTTTTTTTTTTTTTTACTTTTAATTTACTTTATTAAAATATTTCCTTACAATAGCATAATGTTGTGTAAGGCATTACCCAGGGATTCCCTTCCATCACCTTCCTCCCACCCCATCCCTTGCTTTATGTACTGAGAGTGGAGTGCCAAATACTAGATAGAAAGTTCCCCCACACCCGTTTTATGTTGCAGAGAAACTTAATATGCACAAGTGGTAGTAACTCAAGCAGCACTGGAAAGGGCACTGCTACCACAAGATAATTACCAGATGACAGGGGCCACAAAGATGCCACTCAAGTGGCTCTGGACAGGCTGGGATTGACACTGTTTCTGCATATAAATGTAATCACCTCTCTCAACAATAAGACTTCATTAGTCACAATGCTTTCACTTCTGCCATATTGTCGGCACCACCCTGACCAGCTCCTTTCACATGGAGCACCTGGAATCAGAGCACGATCCTTGCACAGGTTCATCTGGACATCTTCAAAACCTTATATTCTGTGCTCTTACTGGGGCTGCAGTAAATTACCAAGGATGATTAGAGAAACTGCAACTATCACTTCTCTGCATTCCTCATTCAATTTCATAATGTTAGAGTATTTTCCTCATCTTTCCTGAAATCTTTTGGTCGTTTTAAGAAAGAACTTGTGTAATTGAGAAGCTTTCTAGTTGGGAGGCAGTCAAAGACTGTGGTGTGCTGGAACATTCCATAGCTGTTGTAAGGATGTGTAGCCAGGCACCCCGTTCCATCCTTGGAGATGCTCTGGCTGTTGCTCCCCATAGTTCCTGCCAGTGTTTCCTAATTCTAGCTGAGGGAACCCTAGAGAACACATCTAAGTTCCCCTACCTTGGCATCTCTCCATAGTGATTCTGGGTATGTCTGCTTTCTGCCAGGAAAAGCGTGCAGGCTTTCTTCCCGCCTCCTCATCTGCCTTTTGTGCGCATGCATCTGTGGTGCAAGCCTTCAGTTAGAAGGCTCCGCTTGGTCCTAGCCCCACTGCTACCCTTCTACCTGAGGTTATGGTGAGGTGTGTACACAGACATCTTCAGTCAGGTTCAGACTCCTTCCCATCACCTGGCGCCTGGAGCACAGCCTCTCTTCTTGAGGTCTCTTGAAAGAAGCTTGTTCAATAATTGCATATAAGCATGAAAGGAAACGGTTCAGACACTTTATCAGAATGATCTTTTGAAATCTTTGACCATTATGGCTCATACTAAGATGATGGAAGTATTACGTAGACAGCAGGACATTCAAAAGCTCCCTCCCTCTCGGTAGTAAATAAAGCGATACGCAGACCGCAGTATTCCCATCCTTTCAGTTTCCAGCCCACTCACAGAATTATTAATGTCACTTGAGGCCACTCGTATGGTGGCCTTAATGATGTAGAATCGAAGAAGATGTAGACAGTGGCTCAGGTCCTATAACCAACAATAGGAATTCTAACGCTGAAGGAAAACATTCTAAATTCTGGGAGTGATAACTCTTTGTTTTTTGTTTGGTTTTGGTTTTCGCACTACTGGGCATTGAACCCAGGGCCTTGTGCATTCTAGGCAAGTGCTCTATCACTGGGCTACATCTTCACCCTCTTTAATTAACCTGATTCACCATTATTATTATCTTTTAAATCCTGTTTCCATCTCCAAAATCCTTTGCTTCTTCTTTTTCCCCACAGAAATATACAAATTCAAATTGAGCGTATTTTCTTGCAATATTATATGAATTAACCAGTCCAGTAAAGGAAGGAAAGGATGGGTTAGCCAATGTTATCTTTCATTGTTCCACTCTGAAACAAAGTCTGAACAAAAGGTGAATCATCCCTAGTGTGACTCATCAGATTAGTCTGACAAAAGAACTACTAAGATACGCTGGAGACAAACGATTTCAAACGCTTATGAGCAAAGATTATATTAGTAATTTATCCTTAAAACATTTTCTGAACTAATTAAAGCATATTTTGACAGGGAATATGGATGACAAGCAGAAAAGTTTTACTGAAAGAAAACAGCAACTTGAAATCCTTTTAATCTTTTTTCTTGCTGATATGCCCCTTAATCTGAATATCTCAATTGGTCCAGAGGGATTGCATACAAAAGTAATCACCTCTCTCAACAAAGGGATATCAAAGGGATGTCATCTTAGGAAAAAAAGTGTGATTATATCAACCATCTCCAAATTTCCAGTTATCAGAAATATCCCTTCAGTATGTGCTATTTCAGTGGACTAGTGAGCAGAGTGATCAGTTCACTACAGAGTATGGAAATTGATTTGCCAATAGACGAGTGGGTATTTTGTGGTAGAGAAATGCCTGCCACTCAATACTTTTATCCCATGTACACCTCCTGTTAAAATTCTCTGATCTGTTCCTTTCATAATTCAATAACCTTCTTTTGGGTTTTTAGGCTGAGTGCAGTTCCAGGACCCCACCCCATGACAGAGGGTGGAAGCTCAGCCTGACCTCTGGGCACCCAGATTGGAATAGTAGGCTCTGACAGGCTGATGTTTCCAACCTTTCACTTGTGGTACTAGTAGCCTTTTCCTGAAATTTTTTCAAGACCTTTTGTCCTTTTCATGTTTTTTCCAAGTCCTGTATATTTCCATGACAGAATCATTTTTTACAGAGAAATATGTATTGCCATCCATGGCAGAGGTACACATTTATTATCGAGCTGTGTTTATAGAACTGCATGCAGCCAGGTCTTGAACATGGCACCCTTCTCATCTCCCTGGGCCAAGCATTATTGGAAACACAGGTACTCTGACTCTGCTTCAAGAGGGCAATTGGGCTTTGAGTGAAAAGCAATGTTTAAATGCAAGACAGGAGAGGTCAAATTCATTGACCTCCAGGGCTCTCTGCCGCCCAGCAAGCAGGTATGACAAATTACAAATGGGGACACCAGCAGCTGTCATGGCCTTTCTTATGCTCCAGCCTCTGGGACAACCACAGCTGTGTGACATTTTAAAATTTCTTTATTTTGAAACTCCTTTAACCTGCTCAATCTCAAAGGTGCTCCAGGCTTCCCGTGGGGAGGTGGAGATGGTGTTGTGGGGATTCACAGCAAATTTCCTGAGCTCTAGCATGCACAGCATTGTACCCAGGAACCTAGGTGCAGAAACCAGGTTTTGAATTCACTGCAAGAACTTTGACCTTGTGATAAACTTCCCCTGTCTGCTGGGATTCTCTCTGTAGAAGACATCCTATTTCCCTATTCCTTCTGGTGTATCAGTCTTTGGTATTTGGCTGGGATTAGAGAAGCCTCTTTAACAGAAGCGCTCTAGTACCCACCGCCACCCTTTCTTTCTGTGACATCGCTGACACCTGCACAGGGCCAGGAGCTCCTGAGTAACAGACTTCTCTCTTGTTGACCATGATGCTTGAGCTATATGCTTGCCAGGATATTGTATTTGCCCTGGATTTATTTATCCCATTTGTATTCTTTATGGGAATGATTGAGTTATTCAAATTTGCTTAAACCAATGAGGTAAGAAAGAATAGTTATTTCTATGAGTCTTTGGAAAGAATAGTTTTGCTGCTCAGTAATGGGGTGTGGAAAAAGTAGGGTCAACTGAAATATGTATCCAGGAGGAATCTGAAGTCAGACTCTGTCACAAGGAGTTGCCAAACAGTAAACAAAGGAAAGTGCTTGTGATTTGTGGAAGATAGCTTGGAACTCTTGTTGGGCAGCAGTGCGTATGTTCAATTAACACATGTAGGCCTCGCTGCAAAATCAGCAGCAAAGCGTTTGAATCATGTAGATTCAAGATTTCATTTTCTTTGATTTAAGTTCAATTAATTTGTTTATGGTAGGTACATACCAGTTTTGGTAATTTCCCCATGGATTAGGTTTTCAATTAATTGAACAGAGTAAGCCTTCCCTCACTTTATCATCTATTCCTATAAACTCAAAAACAAAACAAAACAAAACAAACTTTTGTCCGACATCATTAACCACAGTCAGGGTAACTGTTAAACTTTAATTATTTCCAATATAAAATGATAGGAAAGTTGGGAATCAGAGTTTGGTGTATATTCAACTTGGTCAGAACAGTGAGATCATATGGAAAATTAGCTGCAAGACTCAATGAAATAAGGACTTTGGAAAAAATGGTAACAAAGCTTTTGTAAATAAGGAGGGAGGAGGGGGTGAAGGGAGGGAAGGGGACTGGGGAAAAAAGAAGCAACAAGATATATCATGTATGGGTACAAATCCCCTATGATGAATGTTATCACTATGTACATCTAATATGTACCATTAAAATAAAATTTAACACTCCTCCCAAAAAATAAGGACTTTGGGTGCAGTAGGATACCAGTTGCACTATCACTATGCAGAAAGGTCTGGAACCTGCTCGCTCAGCCTGAGTAACTTCTGTTTGCAACAGAACTTTGGGGGGTTGTGGGAATGTTCTATGGCTGTTACTACTCTGAGTGGAGTAATTTTAAATTACTTTCCTGGAAGAGAGACCCCCAAACTCCACTTTTCCTTTAGCACAGCCTCTCTAGCATGCTTCCACATCTATTTAGAGCTAATGTAGGCCTACATCTGGCTACAGAAGCCTCATCTCTGTTCAGTCTCTGAGGATGCACGGAACCACATCTGTAGTCCCTACAACTGTGTCTTCAGTGGACAGGTCTCTGTGGGTAGACATGCACATCCTGGTTGATGCAAACTGACCAGAGTCGCTCCATCCTTCTACCTGGTTATCTTCCTCAATTTTTTGCAAATTCTTGTAGTCCTCTGTGATTCATAGTTCTTTCGGACAGGAGTCTAGTGACTGATGTGTTGGGATTCATGCAGAATACTCATTGAGGCAATTCAAAATAGTAACCACTCCGGGGTATTTCCTGAAAAGACAAATTCCTGTCCTGTTCAGACTTCTTAAATCACTTTTAATATCATTTTTTATGTAACTCACTTCTGAAATTAGAGCCAAATTTATTTCAATTATTTCAGTTATGCTGGACAGTGTCCTAATAAATTCTTTTTCAATCACCTACAAAATGTTAAATAAGTTTAGGCTGAGCCTACTCATAATCTGAACCTTCTCTGGAAATTTTCTTTTCATTTCTGTCTTGGTGCACCTGAAAGACTAGACAAGCTTTAGCTCCCTAAGTAATATAAGTTAAACGTGCAGAATATTCCTGGAAATTTGTATTATCCCCTCTTTTCCTAATTTACTGATGTTAGTGAAGGGTTATTTTAGGTCAGAGTCACATTCCTTCACTGTTGATTCAAAATTCCCTTCCACAATATGAAAGTGGTTTAAAGATTCCCAGCAAGCAAGCTTGCTGTTTTGGAGTTTAGAATTTGGACACTGGCAGCAGCTAAGAGTCGTCAGTGGCTTTACATGCTAGGCAGTGCTACTGCAGAATCCCCACTTTCTGTCTGCTGCCTGGAGGCCTTTGCAGTTTGCATGTACCTTTCACAGGGCCTTAACTGGGGAAGCAGGCTTTTGAACTTGTAGCACAGGGCGTTGGCTGCAGCCCTGGCCTCTACCTTAGATACCAGCAGCACCACCCCAGTTGTGACACCTCAGAGTGTCTCCCTTCAGACTCAGCAAGACGACCCCCTGGGAGGCAAAAGTCACCCTAAATTGAGAACCGCCACTGTATGGAGTGGGCCATTGTGGCATCTGATGCCCATCTCTACCTGTGGTTTCTTCTACCTGCCCCCATACAAAGTCTCCAGGCCACCCTCTTCTATCTGAAGGAACTTGGGCTCTGCCTGGTGTGCTCTGCCTGGGTTTGAAGAGAGGCACAGCCATATCCATGGAGAGGGGTGGATGGGGCCAAGATGGTGTGGCCTTGGAGCTTTTCTGCTCTCCTCATTTCTGTCTTCTTGATGTGGAAGATGGTTACTTTGAAGATTTCTTTTAAAGGGTTGTTGATTTCTGGAGAGAGGGAGAGGCAGAGTTCCTTTATACATTTTAATTTTTATGTATGTAACTATTCAGTCATAATTGTTTTTTGATAATTTGGCAGATCACTAAGATCATTTTTCTCAGACAGAGATGTACTAATGGCCAATAAGTACAGGAAAAGATGGTCACACTCACTAATCATTAGGGAAATATAACTGAATTACCCCAGTGGCATGCTACCTCTCCCTAGTCAGAGTGACTATTATCAAGAAGATAAAAATTAGCAAAAGCTGGTAAGCATATGGGGTAGGAATATATGTTAAAACAGCCACTAGGGGAAATAGTATGGAGGTTCCTCAAAAAAGTAGAATGAAATCTACCCTATGATCCTAGCCACCCCTGACTGGGTATATGTCCAAAGGAAATGAAATCAATATGGTGAGGGAACATCTGCAGCACTATTCACAACAGCCAAGATACTGGGATCAGCCTAGGTGTCTTCTGTCTTAATTTTTAAAAATGAACAAAATTATAATAACTCCCATTGCTCTCATACTTTGCGTGAAAATTAGATTTCTGAAAAGTTAGAAAAGCAACCCCTCTGAAAGTTTTTAGTATGTTTTAAAATCTTACATTATTGCTGAAAGCCTACCGTAGCTTTTGCCTATAGAAAGTTTCTGCTATATTCTTGATGTTAGTAATATAAACAAGCTTCCAATTAAAAAACAAAACAAAACAAAACATAAAGAACATCTGTGGAGGCTCTGGAGAGGGGATTCTGCCTCAGGGGACACAAGTGCCTTAATCCTTGTGAGTTCCCAGGATCTAACCGCACATGTAGTGTGAGCAGCCTGGGGCTTTCTGTGGCATTCCTAGCACATCCGGTGTCATTTCAAGCCTTTGATCTACACCATCTGAAGGGCTTATATTTTACGGCCTTCCCAGAGCACACAGTACAGTGCTCATGGCTATCGATTCCAAGGGAGCAAGCCATCAAACTGATAGAAGCTCTTGAAACCAAGAGGGTGCACTTGCAAGATAAATGGTTCAAGCTCTCCTTCATCCATAGTCCTGTGCCTGGGGTAGAGTATTTAGAGGTAAATTAGAATTATGGTCAAAGAAGGTCCTTTACTTTTGCCTGATAGAATCATCCCAGCACGGCCCCAGGTGGTTCTTGCATCGGGGGGTAAACATAATTTGTCACTCAGAATAAAAAAAGTGGGAAGAGGAGAATGTTAACATACCTATAGATAATACATGCACTGTTCCTGCATGTGTCACAATTAGCTGTGTCTTGCCCCGTCCGATATGAAAGCCTACAAGATAAGAACAGGAGAGCATTACAAGCGGTGACTGGGGGTCGCTGGCCTTACAGAGCAGATGCCTCAAATCAGATGCTTTCCCCGTGCCAAGCTCATCATGGTCATGGAAATTGATTAATACGTGTTTCCTAGGTGCTCTTGTCTTTGCCTTTATTGTACACAAACCAATGCAGCATCTGTAGCTATGATGATATTTAAATTAAATTTAGAATGTGAACATAGGCTACTGGATGAAGTATATAATCTGATTTTGTTATAAGCACAGGGAATTTGGGATGCTTCAGTTCAGCTTTATATTTTTCGTGTTTTAAAGAAACTTTGAGAGAAAACCAACCTTATGCTGTTGTTCCCTCCACCTCTTGTCTTGCTAGAGCAGAGGATGGCTAACTGTCGCCTTTGGGCCATGCCTGGTTTGTCCAGCATGCTGAATGGATTTTATAAACACTTAAAAAAAATTAAAAGAATAGTATGTGTGCATGTGCGCCATAGGCAAATTACCAGAAACTCACATTTCAGTGTTCATAACTAAAGTTTTAAATTTTGACAGTAAAAATCTTTATATAAAACTTATACAAGCTCCTCCGTCTTGCCTCTTCGTCTACAAATCCTAGAGTGTTTTCTCTCTGGCTCTTTAGGAAAAAAACCTCATGGACCTCTGTAACAGAGTATCATCTTGCCCTTGTCAAGACTTCTGATTTAGTCTCCCTGGCTGTTTTCTCTGGTGAGTTCTTTTGGCCCTCTGAGACCAGAGAAATTTTGGCCTTTTTGTTTATATAGGGGGTATGCTAACTCTTCCTCTCCCTTGAAAAAAAAAAAATCCTTGGAGTATTTTTGTAGTATGGCATTGAATGTTGTAGAATTTTAAAGGTTTGATGGGGAGGGATTTTTTTTGATCAGGTTAGAGTTGACTGGAGTATATTTTGGGCTCGTCATTCCAAGAAACTGGTACCAGGGTGCTGTATACTTTCAGGTTTCTCCCAACTATTTTGGCTGCCCTTTCCTCTCCAGTACTTTCAACACACAGGATGTTTTTTCTTCATATTATTTTATACTCAGGAGAAACACGATAGCTCGAATCTGCTAAATTTGTGGCAGGAGAAAAGCTTCCGTTTGAATAGGCTCGTAATCACTTTGGGGGCAAATTTACACACAGTGAGTTGCTCAACAAAGTAATAGTGTGCACAGAGATTTTCTGTCAACATCGATAGTCAATATTTTTATCACCTTTGCTATGTACACTTCTTGTGTATGCATCATGGGTTTTAAATTGAAAATAACTTTTGTTTCCTCATTATATTTTGTGTTACATAAACATTTGACAAAAGGATTGTCTGCTCAGTGCCGAGATCGTCTCAGTGGGCTTCAGTAAACTCGGACATGACCTTTGAATGCTATGCAATTTATTTGTTAATCAAGTGACCATATTCTGTACTAAAATGTTGCCAAGCATTGCCTGTGATTCATTATATTTGCAATCGAATTGGAATCCTACCATGGCTGCCTTTGTTTGTATTGTCCTTTTTCTGTTGTTAAGTCCCATATTGGGCACCTCTGGATACCCATGCTCCCTTTGGATTTGTCAGGGAAGAGAAGGAATGAATAGCTTGTGCCTTTTATCTCCCTCCTGTTCCTTACTACACATGGTGATTTTTAGTTCTTTGCACTTTCCTCTTGATGGCCCATCCCAAGAATGCAGACTTCCTGATCCTACCCACCTGACTCTAGATTTGCCTAAGCCCTGCCATAGTTCCTGTGGGTTATGACCTTGCCCTTCCCCATCCTCCAAAGCCATGTATACGCATGGTGTCTTTATCAATTATGTTGTACTTGAGCTTGGCCCCAAGTTCATTTCTGACCAAGGTTATTTTGCACAGTGAAATGAGGGTGATACTAGAGCTCAAGTGCTAGCAATGCTGTGTTCCGTGCTCAATATGTTGTCACACTGTTGGGCTTAGTTGTAGATGAGGTGCTGTTCTGCTATTATGTTTCCTAATATATGCAAGCCAGTTGGGGGAGAGTACATAATAGTTATCTATGTGTACTTGCCACATCCGAACTTTAGGTGCTTAAATAAGGCAAAATCAGGGCTATTTCTTAATCATTATTTGAAGGCTCTCTTTCAGTGACTTTCAAGCACACAGATTTCCTTGCCTTAGTCCTCAGGTCAATCTCTGTCATTCCTCATCAACATCAATACCTGTTCTTTGCTCAGTAACCTTACAATGTTTCTAGTGTCTCACTTGCATTAGAGCCTCGAGTCTTCCTATTAATTATGCTATCCTTATTTTACAGAGGAGAATACAGTAACACTTCAGGTCCAGGGACTCATTATTCTTTGCCCCTGGTTTCTGAGGCTCCACGTTGCCTTGCTTGTACCATGGGACCTGTGTTCTGTGCTATGTCTAATTGGCAGCTTGGGACAGTCATTGAATCTGGCAGTAACCGGCCAAAGGCTTCAGGCACCTGAGAGTCACAAGAGAACTGTCTTCCTGGATAGTATCGTGCTTCAGTGAGAAATTGTCTTTGCAAAGCCCTTCCTGAAAAGACTATTCTAATCACCTTGTAAAACATTTTCCTCATTTTAGTAAGCAAGTAGTTATTAAGTGCCTACTGTCAGGCATTCCTCTGGCTACTTAAAGACATTTGTGAGCAAGTTAAGAGTGCATGTGCTTGTGAAATTTACAACAAAGTGAGGGGCAGGTGGTCAACTCACAAATACATTGGTGGAGGAAGGAACGAATGGTTAGATCATATTGATACTGCTATTACTGTTCAGAAGTGTTATGAAGGCATTTGAAGTGGCTCTGGCTGGGCATCTGAAATGAGACCACAGTGATATTAAAGCATTCAGTCATCTGATGACCCAGGGCTCAGTGCTGCAAGCAGGACCATCAACATCAGGTGTTAACATCCAGTAGTGGGAACAATGGAAGCACGAGTGCAGGATAGGAGAAAAAAGCCAGTGTGCCTGGTGTGCCTTGAATAGATGGAGCAAATGGGAGTGGAGGGAGATGAAGTCAGATCATGTAAAATGGGAAAGGGATGGACACTATTTTAAGTTTAATGAGAAGCCACTGTATGCTTCCTCTCATTCCTTCTATAACATCAGTGTCAGAACTATTTCCTTTCTCTTGTTTGTTATATTTACATCCCAACCTGCTTTACTTCTTCCTGAGAAAATGGCTTTCTCTGACTGGTGTCTGTTGGTTAGAAGCAGAAGAGTCATGCTCACCTTATATGGAGACCTACCTGTGATCATGTGTATTGCAAGTATTTGGAGGGAAGAAACACGCAATGGTCAGTCATGTTTTTACAGCAATCTAAGAAGTATATTAAGGTCTTTATTACCATGAACCTTTCTTAGAGACCATTCATAAGTTTCTAAGGTTTTGTTTAAAATCTTCCTACAGTTTAAAGGAATCAAATGTTTATAGTTGAAAAAGTCTAAGAAATTAACTTGTGGATGGAATTTAGAATGTTGACCTGTATCACATGGCCAACTCAAAGGCTGCTGCCAGCAGCTAATGTCAGTCACACCCTGCTGCTAAAATTTTATTAAGCAAAAGAGTGTTCTCAAAAGAGGGCTTAACACTGTGTAATCTATTGTGCTTATTGCTTTGATAATCCATCTAATTGTCCTTGGAGCTTCAAGCTGTAGGGTTTGGCTTCACTGATAATTTTATGGTCACATTAATAATTGGGCTGCAGCTTCTGAATGAATGTGTACTCCAAATATAGATAAAACAGTTAAGTTCTTCTACAGGGCAGGGAACACAAAGTGCTGTTTTGGAATTTCCATATTTTTTCCTTCTCAACTTGGAAACACATCATAAAACCAGTACTTGGAGTAATTATCTTTCTGTATTACCATTGCTATGAAGAACAATGCAAAAATTTCAAACTGCTGTATTAGATCCTCCTATGACAGGAAGGTAGAGAAATTTTGTAGATTATAAGTTTAGAGATGTAAGACCTTAGTTTGTTGGTCTAAACCTGCAAACAGAATTTTTTTTTAATCGAAAATATATTTTTCTTCTTGGAAGTTAAGTGCTAATGTGTAAAGCTTTCTTCCATCTTGCTTTGCGGAGCCCATAGCTTATTCAGTACAATACCTGATATAATACTTGGTACTTTCTAAGTGATCAGTTCATATTAATTTGACAGAATTGTGCAGTCAGCCTTTGCACTCTTCTGTGGAAATCCAGAATAACAACCTAATCTGAGGAAAGAATTTCCATAGAGTGCAAGGAAAAGTATAAATTGTGAAAAGTCCGAGTCCTCACATTTCTCCTAATACAAAGCTCTTTGGATTCTAAAGACAAGTACATTCATCATAAATAAGGGTTGTGTAGAAGTCACCATTGACCCATTACAGTTACTTGTGAATATTTTTGTCTCAACAATGGATGGGGTGGGGCACAGAGCACTAAGCATTCAGCATCAAAGACAGCACCGAGGCTGCAAAGTCTGATCTTTTGGTGCTTTTATTTTCTCTTCTTTTGGCCCTGTAGCTTCCATCTCTCTAGAGCACAATTGTAACCCAGGGACCAGACCAAGAACCTTGAATGTACTTTTTGAGCACTTCCTTGGGCTTTCTCGAAAGTTAAACTAAACATGCTTTATAAAGTTAATAGGGGTGTAAATAAAGAACATGGAGAAAGACTTGATTGAAAGAGTAGGGATTTGGACAAGTTAACTTTCAGGTAGTTTTGGTGGAGACATCAGAAAGTAAAATAAGTGTGGTTCATAGACTGCAGCTCAAGGCATCCCCAGAGACGTTGCAGCTGCCCACGGCACTAGCTGGGCTTCTCAGGTTAACAGAGCATGCTGCTCACCAGTTTCTCCAACTACTTCTTCCTTTAACAGCAGTCCGGTCCAAGTCCTCAACTGGCATTATTTAAAAATCCCTGAATGAATATATACATATATTCATACTTGTAAACCTGTATTGGTAATCTCTATCTATGTTTTTACAGTTACTAGGAAAAAATTTTGTTTCATGAATATGTCTTTAGTTATTGCTTTTACAGATTATTAGTAAAAGAGGGATCAGGAGCAGAATTTACAAAAGAAACAAAGAAGTGGAGGCACCGGGCAGAGCTGGTGCGGTGGATTTTATAGCCTGCTATGACAGTGATAAAAGATAAAGGATGGCTGCTGGCTTCAGCCTGAGCTGCACCACAGCCCTGTCCTGGGAATCAGGGATCTGAGGAGCAGGGGACGGGGTAGCAGAGGGCCTCTGCTCTTTGATGAAGGCAGCAAGGAGAGCTAAGTGAGCTGAGCCCTGGGTGGTAGGGAAGGGTGTGAGAAATGCCAGAGAAAGGTCACTGAGATCTTCTTTTCTGGC
Source organism: Hystrix cristata (assembly GCA_004026905.1). Taxonomy (NCBI): domain Eukaryota; kingdom Metazoa; phylum Chordata; class Mammalia; order Rodentia; family Hystricidae; genus Hystrix; species Hystrix cristata. The sequence goes on along the minus strand of PVJO010002142.1, from coordinate 115,898 downwards.
CACCTATTTCAAGCTGCTCAGTATCTCTGAGACCTTGAAGAAAGGACCAAGAGGCTGGAATCATAACTTTCAGTAAACACCGCAAAAGAAAGCAAAACATAAATTGTTTGGTTAAAAGGTCAAGAAAGGGGAAAAAATAAAGAAAGAAACCTCTCTCACTGTGCAATGCCCAACAAATTTAGGAACATCTCAGAGGAGAATAGTTGGCAAGTAGAAGTTAACCTTCCAGTATCTAATAGTAATTACTAGCATTGGATTTTGGATTGGCTTGAATGGTGTGTTCCCACAGTCACGGTGCTGCCTAATGTACCAATCCTTTTTTGTTTTTATTTTTGATTTCTGTGAGAGATGCAGCCCAGGCTTTGCCTACGCTAGGCAGGCACTTCACTGCTCAGCTATATCCCTAGACTTCCATGATTTTAAAACCTCGCAGGGTAGGTGTGATAGCATATACCTACTCAGGAGGCTGGGGTGGGAGGATTGTTTGAGCCCAGGAGTTTGAGACTAGCCTGGGCAGCACATTGAGGGCCCCATCTCAAAAGCAAAATATCTGAAATTCTCAATTGAAAATACTCTTACCTCCCTAAGTGACTGCATGGGTTGTCTGGGTAAGTCCAATGTGGCTGCAGAATTCAGAAAGGCACCCTCCTTGCAGCACTACAGCGTGTGGGTGTGCAGTGTGCTACCCCCTCCCCCTGAAGCTCTGCTCAGTGCAGGGGACAGCAAGTGACCCTGTGGTTTTTTTAAATGGCATCTTAATTTTCAGCAAGCACATAATTTCTAGTATGTAAGCAAATGACATTTTGGATAATGCTAAGTCAGGGTTTGACCCTCTAAGGGTAATGTTCACAACACCAGTCATATAGGGTATTGAAATTGTCATATGAATTAACTCAAAGGTGGTGTCCTAGTCTTTCTGGGTATTGTCCTTAGCTAGGGATAGTAGTCATTGCAAAAAATGAAAAAGGCGCAGTTTCTTCCTCAGTGATAATTTTATGTTGTTGTTTATTTTCCTAATTTTGATCTCTCTTGTGAGCCAAAATGTTTTTTTTTTTTTTTCTTCTGCATTTTTATCCTGGTGCTCCTTTTTTTTTTCTGGTGCTGGGGTTTGAACTCAGGGCCTTGTGCTTGCAAGGCGAGCACTCTAACCACTGAGCTAAATCCCCAGCCCCCCTGGCTGCTCCTTTTTGATAACTAAAACATCGTTTATGTCAGCATCTTAAAAGGGCTTTATCACTTAATAATCTCAAATTGACATTAATTAGAAGCATGAAATGATACCTCTACTGTTGTGGGGGGAAATTAAATTTCAAAGTAGTCAAAATGAGCTGTTTTGGGAACCCTCTTAGCTTCTAAAGGTGCTCTCAGTGGTACCTTTGGCTTGTTCCTGAACTCATATCTTCTTTAAGCATTTGCTACACCATGTCGTGGAAGTATAGCTGGTTGATACATCAACACACCAGGTGTTATAATGAAGTTACACTTTCCCAATATATCTATAGACAATTACATGTGCTATAAGCATTTGTGTTATTAAATGCTAGAATTTGAGACCATCCAATTAAGGTTTTTAAAAAGAATATGAAGAGGTGGTGGCACATGTCTATAATCCCAGCACTCTGGGATCCTGAGGTAGGAGGATGGCCAAGTTTAAGCCCAGCCTGGGCGACATAGTAATTTACCGAGACCTTATCTGAAAGTAAAAAAGGCCCCGGGGTGTAGTTCAGTGTGAAGCCCTTGGGTTCAATCCCCAGTACAGCCTCCTGCCACAAAAAAGTAGATTATCTCAACCATGTCCAGATTCACCTGTTGGTGGGACAAAAGCAGTGTTATTTTCATAGATGATGGTCTGACCAGCTCCCCTTTCCCCAGTAGCTCTTAGAAGCTGTTGTTTAGCTGCATCCCAACTTGCCAAGTCAGGCCAAGCAGTTTTGTGATGCTTGCTGGCCTAGGAATGCCAAACAGAGTAGCTGTTGGTGGTAAAAGCTGAAGTTGTGTTTTGCAAAACACAAAATTACAATGACCACAAGTTTTGGCAAAGCTGTTTGAGGTTCCCCATTTTCCCCTGCTATGAGGATGCCTAAGTGCGATGAATGTTGATGCCTACACAGCTGCCCAGCTAGTGCCTTCATGGAACCCACCGGGAACATCTCCATTAACTGCTCTACATATGGCCTTTGACTGGTTCTCAGCTGCCATCCTCTGCCTGCCTTCCTCTGCCACAGCCTCACTGACAGAGCAGCTTCACAGCCTTCTTTGCCTGCTGTTGTCTAGTATGCCAGTAACAGAAAAAAATGGCCAAAAGATTTGTGGATGCATGGAATGAATGAGCAAATGAAAAATAAAATTGAAAAATTAAATGGGCAGATCTTTGAAAGTTGGTTTGAACTCTGTTCCAATGACATTTAGTATTTCTTACCAGGCAGATAAATAAAACTCTAGAAATCCCACCTCATGTTTTCTGCCCAGTATCCTGGACAGCTATAGCAGTGTATCTTCGAGTTACTTTACTATAATCACTGAACGACATGTGTTTAGAGAATGTTAACTCAACTATTATATACTCTGTGACTCTGGTTTCTCCTTTTTCCTGCTTCTTGGCCTGGAGGTTAGGTGGTGAGGCCATTCACATTAACTGTTGTTTTTCCATTTTCATCCAGGTCATTTTTGTGGGTAGAAAAGGTCCTCACTGAGCTCAAACATTTCTTTTTCACAGACACTCCTCCTGAATATGTGTACATTTCAGACATGTATTGTATAAAAGAGTCTGCCCTGGTTTAATACACAAAGGGAAATCTGCTTTTGGGGTCTTACATTAGGCCTCAAAAGGAATATCCTTCTAGAGCATGATGGTGGATTTGACAGCATTCTATGACTGAGACTGCATACAGCTTAAAGGATTCTGAGGGCTAGCATGCAGCTCGAACTAGTTATACAGAAACAATGTTTAAGAGTACAGCCCACTTATAATTTGACTTGGCCTCTTTAATTGTCCCATATGTCTTATCATTACTTAATTTTTTTCGACCATAGGGTGAATTTTTCAAAATCATACATATTCCTTTCTCCCACATGCAAGAATTGAGATGTTAACCCTTGAAGGATTATCTCTGCCTGAAAATCTCATGTAGTCTTAGTAAAGTCAGGGTGATATTCAGTAATCCTGGTTATTTCTGTTCTGTTCATGGACTCAAAGAACTTTGCTACAAAATAGCCCAAAGAACTGCCATGGCTCTTCTGCTCTCAGTTCATCCAGCACTTGCCCTGCCTTTGTGCTGTGCATGGCCCATGTTGGGTTTCACTTGCTTGGATGAATAAAACAGAGACCTTGCCCTTAGGAGACTTAAAGTCTAGAAAACATGTTTTTCCAATATGAAGGAATTGCTTATATGTTAAAGAAATTAATCTGTATCATTTTGAAAAGTCTCACTCCTGTGGCACAGTTTCCAGTACTCATGGGAAACAATGTTCCTCCTGGGCAGCTCAGGACATTGCCAGCCCTTTATGTGTCTCCTGCAGAACACTCCACGGTGTTCCGTGGTGATCTGATGGGGCTTCTGTGGCTCCAACGGAGCATGGCTTTGCTGCTCTTCTCAGAAGAGCCCACACCTTCGTGCCTTCCACTGACAAATCCTGGTTCATTCCTGACTAGCAGAAAGCAAGTATACTTCCTACTCCTATCTCCTTTGCCTGCTTTCAACTTCTACACAACATGTATCCCTATGGAATATGCCATAAACTAGAGTTGGTAATTTTTCCTTTCTCTGTCTCCCTCCACTACTTTGTAAGCAGGAGAATGGGCTGCTGAGGTTTTGTCCCATGTTTCCCTTTGCACTTCTAGTGCCTATGTAGGCAATTAGGGGCATAATGCATGACTGAACCAATGAATGAATGAATGAATGAATAAGAAGCTACATAAAAGTCCTTCTGGGTTAACAGACAAAATACCCTTTTGCTTCTGAAAAGGAAAACAAGGCTGTCAGTTGTGTGATGTTCCCAGCTGGATAAGGAGCATCTGTCTAAATAGTATTTGCATTATCCCATTTAAAAAGTTCCCAAATGAGTGGGGAAAAGGTCAGTCATCTTCTGCCTCCCACACCCAGTTATGAAAATAAATGGCTTAGTCTTGCACCTTCCCCAGTCCCTCTCTGCATGCCTGGAAAAGGTCACTGCCTGAGGCTGGGAGCAAACCTGGTGGATGTGTTGCAATGAGAAGCACCTTCAGTGAACTCCGTTATGTTCTTTAGATGGTGTTAACATATTAACTTTTATTGGCCTAGCAGCACCCCACACGTGGTGGCACTAATTCTTGGGAGGCTCTGGCTGTTAGGGAAGCTTTTAATGCTTGTTTTCCTTACAAAGAATTAAAGTGAAACAATAACTGGAGGTAGGTGGAACAGCATGGTAGCTAGCATGGGATTCAAAGCCTAGCAGCCATTGCTCTCGCCAGAGCAAGCAGGAGTCAACTCATCTCCCTTGCCTCTGTGCTCAGTCCTCTGTCTCAACTCCAGTATTGCCTCCTTATTTTCTTTTTATCTCCCCAAGGCCCCGGCCCATCTCTCTGCTTGCTTCTTTATACACAGAGCCATGCATGATGAAGAAAGAGGATGTATTATTACCGTCAGAAATGCATACAGAGATGGATATCATTAGGCAGAATTTTTTCTTTGGTGTTTTATGATCACATTTCTTAATATAAAATCATAATATGCAAAAATAAAAAAATAATGATTACTTTGTGGATTGCCTGGCTGTATTAGAAACTTGGAAAAGTTTATGATTTCTTTCATACATTTTTGCAACTGAAGAGATATTGAGTTGCCAAATGATGGCAATAAAAGATACAAACAAGACATTTGTCCCAGAAGGCATCAGGAGTAGCTGTTAATAAGACAACTGAGCTGAGGCCAAGTACTTGTGTTCTTGGAGGAGAGTTAAAACTTAAGCTATAATTCATTAAAAAGTAATGAGGGGCTGGGGATTTAGCTCAGTGGTTAGAGCTCTTGCCTAGCAAGCACGAGGCCCTGAGTTAGATCCCCTGCACGCACACAAAAAAAAGTAATGAAAATGAATTTTGGTGGCACTGGCTACCACACTAGAAAGAAATAACAATGTGAGTATTAACACAGATTTTTCCATCTGTGCTGTAATTTTTCTCTTCGAGCACTACCACACAATGTGTAACTTGCAGAGGTTTTAATAGGAAAGTATTAATATTGTGCATTTTCCAGTCATTCTCATAGTAAATATCCATAAAAGCCTTCATTTTTTTTCAGTTTCTTTTGATGTATCTTTTTAAGATCAGCTTAGTTAACAATTTTAAGTGAGAACTTCCTCTTTTGAAGTTTATTGGGCTTTGTTTCAAAGGGCTGACCTTGCATTTGTTTTCATAAACAAATATTGCAGAGCCCTTGTTGCTGAAGATTAGAATCTTTAAATTTTGTTGTGATCATCTGTAAAATTTTGATGTCCAATTATGAGAGTTTATTTGGGGAGACAGCTTTGTGCTATCAGCATTGAGATATTGGTAAAAAAGAATGTAGTCCACTTTGGGTTGCGGTGTGCTTCTTTTTAAAAGATCATTTTTCTGAGGATCTCATTTCTCCTGAATGATTTCTCAAATCTGGTCTTTAAAATACTTGCAAAATGTTTTTTCTATCATTAAAAACTTTGTTTTAATTTGTTGTTCACATAAATTGAGGATCAATTTCAGGAAGAATTAGGTAGGTACTTGGTGGTCACTTGGTGGACCATTGATGATACAAAGATCCCACTGAGCTGGCTTTCCCAGGCAGGCTGTTCATGAGTAAATTTTGCGTCCTGCTCCTCAAGTTCTTGGACTTAACGAGCAATGGCTTTGGTTTTTCTGAAACAGTCCCACAGAGGAGTGTGCTCTTAATAATTATTAATCCTTAAAAGTGTAACCCATTCCCAGAATCCTTCAGAATGGTGGTCCCTGCTGCCTCTATCCCTGGAAGTGTGCATTCTGCAGATGAGTTAGCATGAACCAAAGATGTGGGGGCAGGACCCTGTGTAGCCCCTTCAAGTAAAAAGAGCAATCCAGAATTGCAGTAGCAAGAAAAATGCCTCTTTTTTCTTGCTGTGTGGACTTACCAGGTTCCCCATTTTCAAGGAAGTGAGAGAATGGGTGCTCAGCCCTGACTGACCTAGATGTGAATTGTCGCTTGTCCATTTCTTTTGACCTGGGGGGAAATATTTAAGCACACTGAAGCTTTAGTTTTCTGATAGAGGTCATTCCTACCTTGAGTTGTTACTCTAAAGACTAAATTACACAATACTGAATGGCTGGCATATTGTAGGTGGTAAGAGGAGGCAAGCTTCATAGCTGCTCTTCCTGGAGGACACTCACTGCACTGGAGCGCTCCCCTAGATCCAAAGGGAAATAGAATGCAAACCATTTTTGCATAGTTTAGCAGAAATTGCGTGGGGTTCTTAAAAGTATTTGAAAACTAGAACTTGAATTTCATCTTTTTTTTTAAAACCCAAATTCTGGACACAAATCCATAAATTCCATAAACGTTCATGTCATGCTTTGAATTGCTCATTTTATCTGTAAATGGGGTGTCTGAACCGCCTAGTGGCTTGGTGGTGTGGTTTTTACTCACCTACTAACTTGAAAGGCTGGGAAGGTATATGAAAGCTATTTTGTCATTCTGCACAGGCAGATTATTTAAATTACATTTTCAAGTATGTGTGATACCTACATGAAGCCCAAAGCAAGAATGTGAAATGTGTTATATTCTTACAAATATATTTTGCTTTATTTTTCATATTACTATGGGAAGGAATGCTATTTTTTCAAGAACTTAAGAACAATATTTACAAAGTTATCTAAATATAAGCTATAAAAAGGGCTTGCTATGACCCTGAAATTAAATGAAGAAAATGCTGGAAAGGGTATGGTATGTACTTCCACTTCAAAAAAATAACAACTAAACTTGGACTTTAGGACTTAAATATTCTATCACAAATCTATAAAAGCCATGAGGTGCAACTGAAGAAAATTCAGTGGTTTCCTTGAAAACTGTTCAAAGGATGCAACCTTGACCGACCAAGGGCAGCTCCAGCATTTGTAGCTCTGGAATAGATAAGGAAATGATGAAGTGTCAAGAGGAGACAAGAAAACAGAACATCATTGTATACTTCAGAGGAGCTCTGTACAGAGGGCTTTTCTCTCCTCTTCTCCTCTGTTAACTTCTATGAGTATTTTAAGACAGGTTGAAGTTGTGATATTTTTATACTTGCCTGTAGAATGTGTTCGTAAAGCAGAAAGGAGCCTCTTGGACTCCTTCTCTCATCTGGACCCCTCTTCATTTCATGTCAGAAAATATAGCTCAGAGCCTAGGCTGGAGTGACCTGGGATTAAATACAGCTTTTCTGACTCCACATCAACTCCCCTGCCCATGACTACAAATAAATGCATCCTGTATTTTTTTCTGAAGATGAATACAAAGGATGATGTCTCCATTCTGCGATCCTCAACCCCTCCTCATCTTCTGAGCTAAACCGATCTTTCTCATAAGGCCAGAAAATAGCATTTAGTGTATTTGAGCTTGCACCCCTGTAAAACCTGTCTTCATCTTTGCACTTGGAGTGTTGCTTCACAGTAAGAAAGTAACTACTGGAGGAAAGGAGTGACTGACTGCAGGCACCTTCTGGGGACTGAAATACGTCTCTTCTATTTCATTTAATCTCCAAGAGCGGCCCCTTCGGACTCCCTTACAGAAGAAGATGCGGAGGTCTAGAGGGGTTGAAAACCCTGCAGGGTCAGCATACAAATCCCAGCTTCAGACTGGCCGGTCCAGTCATTCCACTCTGCTGCCCTCCTGAATCTCATTCCCCCACAGTGGCGAAAGCAAGTGCCCAGGAGGCTGACCTCAGTTGGGCAGCTGCCGTGATTTAAATGTTTTGGGTTGTAGTAACTGTGGAGAGAGACACCAAAATGGTTTGATCACGAACATTAGAAAATGAAGTGCTGACATTTCCATCTTGTGCAGATAGAGAGTGAGAAGGGACAGGAGAGCAGTTGGAAGAAGTAAGAATCCTTTTGCCGCTGAGTCCTGCTTTCTTTCTGCTGCTTGCAATGCCCTGCTTTTCTCTGATGCCTCATGCCAGAGCAGCAACACTCTAGAGATGCACTAGAATGGTTTTCAGGACTGCAGAGGCCAGGAAGAGATCTTCTAATGCTGCCCACACCATCTCCGCCAGATCTGGCCATTCTCCCCTAGCCAGGTAAAAGACTCAGATCTCATTTAAGAGGGTAGGTGTTGGCAGGAACAATCCAGTGATCCTTCTGGACAGTACGTAGCCAGATGGGGACGGGATCGCCTAACTGTGCCCAGCGTCCCCCTTGACTCTCGGGGAGGACTCCAGGGAGCTAATAAGTCAGAATCTAACGATCTTTGTGATTCCTCAGCATTTATGCCATGGCTGCTGCAGTGATGCACAATTCTCCATGTGGTTCTTTCTGCTCTGTGACTTAAACGAATCACACTGTCCCCTTAAGCTTCCTGCATTATTGTGATGATGTATTTATTCTGTTTGGACTTGGGTATTTAGAGCAAATTCAGAGAGATTTCTCATCCCCTGGCAGGTCCTTCTGAAGATACCTGATTCTGAGTGATTTGTCAATATACGGAGATGAAATAGAACAAGTATATCATTCCTATCCATCCAGCATCAGTATCTAGGTTAAAAGCAAATCACAGCACACAAACATGTTCTGTGATGACCTCTTATTCCCACAGTGGGAAAGTGAGACCTTTTTCATGTGTCAAGAGATGCTGTCACATAAATTACATATATGTGTACTACACACACAAGACACTCTCACACTCCAAAGCCAGACCCCAAAGGCTGTACAGGCTTGGTAAATAATAAGCATGTATTTGAAGAAAATGAATGTGAATGACCAGTAAACCTTTGAAGGCTGGGTCTGAATTCATGTGCCTCACACGTATGTTCAGTGGCTGGCACAGTGTCCAGTACATAGGAGACACCTGGCAGGAGCCTTCTGAATGTGGAGTGAATGAAACACTTGCATGTTTAACAGTCACAAATCCTGGTGTGCCTGCACCCATATTCTGGGTGCATATAAACTATATAACAGGAGTCCACAAACTATAGCAGATGACCCAAATCTAGCTGCCCTGTTTTTTATAAGTAAAAGTTTCATGCCCATTTGTACATGTATTGTCTATGGATGCTTGTAGGATACAATGGCAGAGTTGGATCATTATGACATAGACTGTATGACCATTATTAAAGCCTAAAATACTCATTATTTGGTCCTCTGTAGAAAACGTTTGCTGATTATACCATATAGGAGCTGACTCTGAGATCCCCTAGTAAACACAGGTTCCCTTCCTAACTCTGGATTAGTCCCACACTGGGTATATATTTACGCTTTTGTTCCTCTTCGCTGTTGTCTTGAAGGCCTGCGAGTGCTGCCCTCAGAAAGCCCCTGAACTTGGGAAGATTCCTGTGGCTTTTCTTTTTTTAACCACTGTATGTTACGAGCTGAGGAAAGCCACCCTTTCTCTGTGAACAGGCCTCCAACCTTCAGGGAGCTGTCCCCATGAGGGGCAGCAGGGATTGCAGGAGACTGTGAGACACTGGATTGGTACTCTTCCTACAAACTATTAGACATCTTGGGCTGTTCTGGATATTTTGCATTTCTTTAAGTTTTGGTCTCACATTTGTTCTGATTCAGTATAGCTGCAAAGCTCCCGACGCTTCAGGATTTCATCCCTACCTACTGGTCATGCATGAGGGCCTGGCATGGCCTTGATCCTGCTGCTCCCCTGGTCACCCCTACCACTTTAGCACCCCCACCTGCAGGTATCCCAGCAGCTACTGGGAGAGACTTACCAATAATAGAACCTGCTTCATTCTGGCCTAGGCAGATCCTGATCCTGTGTTGGATGCCCTTTAATATAGCTTCCAAACTGGCTTCATGTGTCCAAGTAGTAAAACATTATTAGGTTACTGTGCACTGATGAACGCATCAAGATCCTCTATCCTTTGGGGTGGGGAATCTTAGAAGCAAGCAGAGTTGTCTCCACCCAGGGTGCTGTTAGGGCCACCACACCAAAGTAGCTGGCAAGTCTGCATAGAAAGCAGTGATGATGTGCAGCCAGTTGGTCTGCAAGTCCCCTGCCCAGGCATCCCATAGCTGCTATGAGGAATTACTACTGTTCTAAGATTTCATTGCATTTTTAAATTTAGTGCCCCAGTTGCCCCATTTTTAGCCTTTAATGACTACAGTATCCACTTATATAGGTAGCCTGCATGACCCTGAACTCCCTGAGACAAGAATAATACTGAGAGCTCTGAAATAAGCAGAATAATTCATGGCGTTCATGTAAGCTCAGTGATCAGATGCCACCTGCACTGCATAAAGCAGGGGGATTTTAGTGAATTGTACAAACATTTTACAGAGGACTAAAAGGCATGATTCTAAATACTTTTGCACTTCTGCCTACTCACAGAATGCATCCTGTTGAATAGCTCTTAAAAGGACATGTTCTTATTCAGTACCCACTGTGTGCTGGTTATAGGTAGGAGCTGCCAGATAAAACATTAAGCTTCTCTTCCTGTCTGATGGAAGATGAAACTGAAGCTCACCAAGGTTAAGTAACCTGTCTAAGATGAAAACTTTCTCTCCTGAGGCCTTCCAGAAACCTACATAAGCAAATGAAATTAACGAGAGAGTACCACATGAAAAATAATTTGGAAGCTACTAAAATTGGTTGTGACTGGTGACACAGAATTTCCTTCACTGAGTAAGGACTACTAGGAACAACTTGCCTGATAAATTCGATAGTGAAAAGATGTGCTATTTAAAAAGTTATACACTAAATACACTCAATATATGGAAAGAAACCTAAATGGCTCAGGGCCTCTGGCCGGGTGCAGATAGCACTGGCTTTGCTAACTCTGACTTAGTAACTGTACACAAGAGCAAGTTTGTGGCCCTCACAGGCCCAGGTGAAGCCTGGCATGTGTGACATGAAAATTTGAGGGCAAGATTTATCACTGGGGTTCGGAGTCATAAGCGCCAAGGTACCAACCTGCACCAGGATTTTTCCTAATGCAAGTGAAATCCTATACCACGCCCTTCCTTGCTTCACTGGGGTATTGGATAGGGAGAGGAATGGATCTGCCTGGCATCTGAGCACTTTCTATAGTTAATAACTTGCAGGCTTTAGAATATTTTCCAAGGAAACTATATTTTACATTGGTTATTCAGTTCCTTTTCATTGCACAGAAAGATGACACAATAGCCAGGCATGGTGGCTCACACCTGTAACCCCAGCTACCGGGAAGGCTAAGACAGGATGGTCAGTGTTCCAGGCCACCCTGAGGAATAAGTTAGAGTTCCCTGGGCTCAATTCCTGATACCCTAAAAAGAAGAAAAAGACTATGGAAATGACTATGTAATAATCTACATAGAGTATATTTTCCTGGTTTTTACCTGGAGGTACAACTAAAACATATATTTACCTCTTAGATAAAATATATAAAGTAAATGATCCTTCTCAATTGACTGTCCTGGAACCTGTCCTTCAGGAATTGATTGGATTCCCAGAGGAGCACAGTGCTGTATTTTCAGGATTTGACAGCAGACAGAAATTAGCAGTTGTCACAGTATTTATACCAGGGAAATGTCCTTTAGAACCAGTTGTTACAAGTACCTAGCCAGTGCTGTGGCTCATCTTCCACTCTCCAGGACTCTGAAGGACTTAAGCCTGGGAGAAGGTGAACAATGAGCCCACTTCTGCTTTCTCTGATATTCTGACATGGAAAAGAGAGGTGAGAAATTTGAGTGTTAATTAATGATCTTGGGCATTCAGCAGAAGGAGGAACCTTCAAGGTGGCCTTGAAGTTTGAAACCACTTAATCCATTGTTATCTGCATCCAGAGGTCTCAAACAGGGAGGTGGACATAAAGATTTTAGCATCAGACATAGGAGTTCACCGTGAGCAGACCTGCCCTTCTACTGTGAGCTTGTCCTGTGTGGGCAGCTACCGAACCAGGAACTGATTTCAAAGTAAACCATCCTTTGTCTTACTCAAGGTTCGCAAGTCCTCAGGAGCCAGACACTCTGCCATGTCTTGGGGATACAGGAATGAAAGACTTTTCATGGTGAGGGATATCATGCTTTAACTACCTTGTCCCATGGCTGTTGCTATTGAGCAACTGAAATGTGGCCAGTGTGACTGAGGAACTGAAATTTCAGTGGTGAATAATTAATTTGAGTTAGAGTTTCAATAGCCACATGTCAAACATAGAAGCCCCACCGCTTTCAGGGATAAGGATGGGTAGCATCCTGTGGGCTGAGCTTATTGGTGGTGGTGGTGGTAGGATGTACACCTGTTACACTGGATTTCAACGTGGGCCCTTCAGTAGTCCCTAGACTTCCAACCCTTATCTATAGCATCACTGACCAGCACGACCAACACTCACACCACTGGCAGACACCAACCCATATACTGGCCATTGGGCTGAGCACACAAGAATCTCACCCGCATAGTCCTCATTCCTTGTTACAGGATGGGCAATGAACTTCTCCAAGTTAGGTGAAAAAATGAGTCACAGAGAGATACAGCCCTTGCCTAAGTCTTCAGAGCCACCCAGACACACTTTACTAAACTTGTTCAAGCTCAGCAAACCTAGAGGACTCTATAGAAAACAATTTTCCATACCTGTTTAATAGAAGAAAGAACCTACAAATAATGCAGTTTTCCCTTCTTAGAGTATTCATCCATCACAAGGCTTTATTCAGGCATGTACTCATGTGAGCACAGACATTTGGTTTTATACCATCTAGTGGATTTTATTTCACACTTGTCTATATTGGTATCTTTCTATTTCGTTGTCTGGCTTAAATCACTATGAGCTATATCAAATTTAGTAATAGAATCACTGTTTGGGCTTTTAAATGTTTCCATAGGAATGTGGTCTGTTGATCAACAAATTCCTAATATAACCCTTCTCCCCAGTGTGTTGCTTTGGGATATGCATATATTCAGGTTTAAATGACTGAAATGGGATGAAAATGGAGATGTAAGCCCAAGATTGAACAAGGCTTTCTGAAAATTCTGTGGTGGTAGCTTACCTACCAATCTCTTGTTAAATTATTTTACATTTGGCTGGCAATTCTTATTGCTTAATAACAACAACTATAATTTTACTGTTGGGAATCAGGGTTGGGCAGTGGTATTAAGAATTGCTCGTTTTGTAGACAAGCTACCTAGCTAAGCTGAAGCAGCCAGAAGCCAAGGGCAGGACCCCGCTAGCTACCTAGATGCTGCAGCCAGTGCCTTAGCCTTACCTTTTGTCTTGCAATATACAGGTCTTTCTTTCTGTGTTGTTTGCAATAAACAAACACTGTCTAATTTACCTAGAGCAGTCCCCTTGAGGAACTTTTGTTCTGATAATGTCTTAACTGGCACAATCACCAAAGTAAAGGGTACAGATGACATCAGGCAACAGGGCATTGTCCCTTAGCCTAACCTCAAGAACAGTCTGGAGGAAATCCAGTTTCAAGGGGGAATGGGACAGAGGGCTTGGCAGTTTGGAGTCTGGTGAGCCATGGATGCTGCTTGGAGCAGCCTGGAGCCAAAGTGGTGCTGTATGTGTCATCCTGTCACACTGCCTGGCCCACAGCTCGGCTGGCTGGCTGGCTGGGGAGCTCAACAACTTGGCCTCTATGTAGGTTACTTGTTTTTAAAGTTGCTACTGCACAGTTTCAACTTCAAAATATGATCAGGTCCACCCAGCTTTTACCAATGCTAGACAGTGTTGACTGTGAACTTGGTGTTGTTCTCTCTGCAGCACAACTGACATACAGGGCACTTATAAAACCTTATGCACACCTGAATATTAGTGTCATTCCAATTATTTATTATAAGCTTGTAAGGCGGTATTTATTTTTCCCAATGCCATCTGAATTTTTTTTCTCTTCCATAATATGATTCCTAAGAGGCAAATAATTTAATATTTTGGACTGGCATATGTATTACATATTATCAAGAGTATAAATTCTTAGTTTTAGTAGATTAAAAGGAAAGGTTCACCAATTCATTCAGAATATGAGTATGTTTCAAATTCAAGGCCAGACAGGTGCTTGCTAAACAAGTATACCTTGAAGGTGACTATGCCATGAGGAATGCCTAGCCTCCCAACACAATCCCTGACCCCTTGCAGCCTGCTGTTTGGATTGTAACCTGTTCACAGAATTGCTGGCTTTAGTCTCATTATACACTTGGGCTTTGGGAGCTTACAGATGGACCCTTGGGTGATGAGTTACAGAACACATAAGACATGGTGAATATACATACCCTTCCCGGTGGGCCTCTCCTTTCTCCAGCTCCTGAATGACCCCCAAAAGCACTTTGATGGTCTCCTGACTTGAACTGATCAAGTTCTCCATCATCTGAAGCTGTGCCTTGAGGTCCACCACTTCTGTGTGAGGCACGATTTGTTGGCATTCTTCACCCGAAGCCACAGCTGCAGCACTGGGCTGAATCTGCAGGGGCTGTTCCCTACATTCTGGGGACTGACACTGCACTGGGGGCGAGCGGGCCAGTGCAGAGCTGGGGGTTGCCTGCACCCCATTGAGATGTGTGGCTCTCCTCTGCTCCTCATCTGCCGGGCAGAGGGACCACTGGCTGGCCGCAGCAGAGTTTGACAAGCCAGGGTCCGGGGTCCTGGCACTGATGGCAGGCGTGTATATGGTGGCCACTTCTGTTTTAAACACCCTCCCGTGGGCCGGTGGAACAGGCTCCTCTGAGTCCGGGGTGCCCCCTTCTGACTTCGCTCTCCTCTGTAGCTGGTGCACAGCCTCTTCTGAGGGAGGCTGTGAGGAGTTCTGGAGTAGAGCCTCTGGGTGACTGAGCACATCTGGGTCTTTGCAGGGCTCTGCACAGTTAACTCCAGTGAGCAGATCCATGGTGTTCACATGCTCGTTGGAATGGAAAACCAAGGCTGTGGTCTTGTGTACCCGCCCCGCACTGCATGTTCGGACCTCCTCCGTGGGTCCTGCCTGGCTCTTCTCTTTCACATCTGTTAGGAACCCATTGTTTTGGCTTTTGAAGGGATCTGCAGCTGGGATGCTTTTGAGATTCCCCTTTTTGCGGTCCAGAGGGAATGTCTGATAACACTTCCTAAGGTCTGGCGAGGTCTGCACACCCGTGCTCTTGGTGACGTTGGGGATGGAGCGGCGCGCGGGCACCGTCATGTATTTGCGATACGCTGCTCTGCAGGACATGGGCTTGGCCTCTCGCTTCTCGCCCATCTGTCCTGAGGAAAGGTGTGTGTCCCTCTGCTCATTCTGGGCCTCACAGATATCCTTAAAGCGCACCTGCAGGGCTTTGTTCCGCTTTTTAATTTGCCGATTGGGATCCAGGGCATATTTCATCTCCAGGGCCAGGCAGGCAGCCGGCTCCACTTCACTTTCAGGCGTCGTAAGTATGCATTTGCTGGTTTCCTTACTGACCATGGTTCCTGCATTCGGAGACAGCAACAGAGGTGTCAGTGGATCAGAAACATACGCGCAAACGCGGGTGGCGAGGACTTCTAGCCAAAATTATGACTGCCGGCTTCCTAATTATTTTTAAGCAGGTGAGGTCGGCCTTTGTGTTAAGGAAAATCAGACAAGCGGGGAGTTGCTGGCAGGCACAGCATGAAATACTTCTCAGATATTAAAGCCTGCTTGCGTTTCCATGTGGGATACACTCGTTTTTCTTTTGATAGTAATGCATGTTTCCCCATTAGACAAACCTGTTTTACTATATTCATCAAGAAGCCCAATGATGCTGCCTCGTCTGCTTTGCAAATTATCTTTTCCCACACGTGTCTCCACTTTGTAGGCAGATGGTTTACCAAATGCAACTTATTTGGTTTAGATTTTTACTAATTTTCGCAGATGACGTGATTAATCTATTATTGGAATCAAGAAGTCCTGTTTTAAAGACTTACTGAAGAGTCTAGGTCCTGAGCAGATACATGTGGAGAGCCTGCAAGGAGGACCTGAAGTGAATATATTTAGGTTAGCCATCATGGATCCCATGGGAGCTGCCCACGCTTCTGCGCTGGAATCTTTCAAGGGTGCATCGTGGAGGGGTGGTTTGCTTCTCATGGGTTAACACCAGTCGCAAAAGGAACTTGGGTTTCCCTGCAGCTAGAAATACAGTGGTAGCAACTCTTTTTTGATCCCAAGAGGAATGGAATTTGAAAATACTTCTAAAAAAATTAAAAGAAATTATTCATTCTAGATTTAAGTTTTGTGTTTTGATCATAGCCTTCGAAAATGAAAACAATGGTAGTCGTTTCAGTACTTAAATCATGAAAGAAAATAAAATCATGAGGCTTTATGTTAATCACGCAAATTCATCCTGGGCTGAATTATTAAATGCAGCTAAAAAGATGCAGGTGCCCAATGATTGCTCTCGGGGAATACCAGTAGGGTAAAATGCCTTCACTTTATTAGGCAGATTCACAGCTGCTTATTGCACATGGAAGAACTTTCCTGAGGGCTGAGCTTAAAGCAAGAAAGCACAGTTAATTAAGTATGTTTTTTTGTGAGCTGGCCTTTGCTTTACCCCTTGCCTTTGAGAAGGATATGGTTAGATGGGAGGGATTGGAGAATTACCTGTCGTGCAGGTCCCTGGCAGGGAGCTTAGTGTCCAGAGAGGCAAGGTTACAGATGCAAGCAGAGAGAGCCGTACTGCCCAGGCCAGGTTGTCAGACCTTGTCCCCTGTCCTGGGGGCCTGACAACCCACCCTGGAGACTTGTAGTAGCAGTTCTTGAGAAATGCCACAACGAATCCAACACCCAAAGGGTGGCCGCCACTCATGGAGTCAGAGAATCCATGAGTCGGATGCTCAGCTAGTCTATCGGGACAGTCCTTATAAATGTCCCTGAAGGTCAATACTACACTTCCCGTTCCAAGAGGAAACTTTGGTTCAGAGAGGTTATATCGCTTGTTTAGCATCTCACAGAAAGTAAGCACAGGCAGGAGAAGACCCTGATCCACCAGACCCCAAATCCTGCAGTTTGTTGTAGATCCAGGTGTCCAACAGCAGAGGTCCAGCCCTTGCTCATATCCTTAGTCTCTACTGAGTCAGCAGTGCAGGCCAGTACATATGGTGGCCTGGGAAGAAGAGAGAAACCCGTAGAGCCCCTGTTTGACAGACTGTTGTACAGCCAGTCCCCTGTGCAGTCTGCGTCCCCTGGTAACTGACCCCTGCATCTTGGGTCAGCATGGTCCTGCCACCCTGCAGGCTGCCACCAGTGGTTACCAAATGAGAGTTTTTAGAGAAAAATCAAGTTCTTCACACATTATACAGTGAACTAACTGGTAATCATGTTAAAGGATAACAGTAAATTCTGCAGCACTTGATTTAGATTAGACCATGGTTTCTCAGTCACTGTACTGCTGGTATTTCAGTCCAGACCACTCATTGGACGCACGCCCCTGTGCAGTGTAGGATGTGCAGCAGCAGTATCTCTGGCTTCTATCCACAGGACAGAATTAACACACCCTCCTCTCTCTATGACTACTAGAAAGGTCTCTAGACTTTGCCAAAAGAATCCAGGGGGCATAACTGCCCCAGCAGAGACTGCTGCATTAGCTATTTCAGCTGCCTATGCCTAAGGTTCCAGTTCCACTACCCTCCGTGTGTCCTCAAAGTCAAGGCTGGTAGAGAAAGTAAATGAAGGTCTTTGCTGCTTTACTGGGTGCTATGGATATCTGGAGTCAATGTAATTTGAAACACCATTGAAAGGGCAGTTTTAGGAAAAGAGAAAAGGAAAGGAACAGACTAGAGATATGACTATATCCTGGCTCTGTTCTGTAGAAAACTAAATTGTATGTGGTGGGTGGGACAGGGCAAGCCTGCTAAGAGAGATAATAGGTGTCTTTTAGAGACACTTATCCCTACAGGCTAAAAAGATGCACATAAAAGAATGTGATGTGGGGGTAGAATATGGGAAGCTAGGGGCATAATAAGAAAATTAAATCTTAACCCTCAGTCTTATCTGGTATTCATTCTTGAAGTGCCTTTGCTATCCACGTATGTCAGAATGTATTGTGTCATCATTCTGCAGAAGGCCTTCATACTAGGGACAATTTGAAAGAGAGCATTTTTACAAAAAGCAATTTACTAGTAATTTTTCAGCCTTTTCCCTGCCACTACTGAAAAATGTGTGTCTGAATAAGTTTGTCCTACCATGCTATTCATCATCACGATTTGCCAGGAACTGCACTGAAATAATTTTTTTACATCACTCTGCTGGTTTGGAAGGTATCCTGAGTGTTGGATCCAACCATCAAACTCATAAAACAAATCAGAAGAATTAATTGCTAGTGGCAAAATAATAATAGTAAAAATATTCTAAAGCTCTTCTCTGCTTTACAGAGTAGCTAAATACAAAAAATAATTTATTAATAAAAACGATGGTAACATTTAGGGCTTTTAACGAGCCTAGTTTGTTGAAAGTAGAAGTAATTGAGCTGTTCTTATTTCACTGATAGGGAAGACACCAAGGGACTTCTGCATTTGATTTATTTTGGCTTCAGATGAGGTTATGACTTTATTTTGACAGCTAAATGGAATTTTCCTGGACATTAGGAATTAGTAAAGTGAACACATCTTTGCAGGGTGCTTACTTATTTGCTATTGGGAGGATCAGGCTTATAGTAATTACCATTAAGGGAGTGATTTGTCCTGAAAGCAAACAGTACACTTTCAGAAGTGTACTGTCTATGAAACAAGTGGAACCTTCTCATGCACTGGTTCATTCGTCATTCTTTCATGCATCCATTCAGCAAATGAAAGTAAGTATGTTACAGTGCTGCAGTAACATTCTGCACATAGGTGGTATAATTCCGTGTCCTGACTGGCTGCCAGCAATCCTGTATACTTCACTTTCATTTTCCCATCTGACCATTGTAACAGCCTCACAGAGTAAAGATTATTGTTATCCTCATACTGTAGACTGAGATATTGAGGCCCAAGATTTTCTTTGTAACTTGCTTGGAGTTACAGGGCTAATGGGCTATATATATCTTGACTGTGCATGAAGTCTATACAGTGAAATACGCAACCTGAAATGACCCATGATCAACTTTAATAAGCATCACGCCACTGAAACTCATCCAAGTCATTTCGTTGGCCTATTCCCATGATATTTCTGGACTTGGGTCAGGCAAGGACTTCCAGGGGTCCCTGAACATGCCTGTCTCTGGACCACAAAGTGGGCTGCCTTGAGATTTGGACTGAGCACAAAACCCAAGAGGCATCTGTGGCTATAGTTTACTTTGTCTGGGTCACCCCTAGAACCGTGGATTCTGGTCCTTGTTGGTGATCTCCTGGTTCTAAAGCAGAAGGAAGTCATGATGTTTATTTTTCCTGCAAAACTTGTAGTTTAGAATTCACTGGACTACACAGTCTTGAGGTGAAAGTAGCTAGTCATGGTTGTGCTTGTCTGGCTCAGGGAGAACTAGATGTCGAGGAGCTGTTTGGATATAAATGTCTTAATTACTCTCAAATTAAATTTCATAATCAAATGTGAGTTGTAAATATATAAGCCCTATATTTTTAGAGTAGTGATGTAGTTATCTCTCTATGCCGCTTTAAGTTAATAGATTATATAAAAATGTTCATCCCGATTTAAAGGAGTGAAAAATGGAAGCAACTGAATGCCTAACAATAGGTAAACATTAAGTAAATTATGATGTGCATTCACTCGGTACAGCCATTAAAATGATAATTGTAAAGATTATTTAGTATCATAGAAAAACACTTAGGAAATAATGTTAAGTGAAAGAAAGCAATTTACCAGATTTTACTGGAAAAATGATGAATAAAAGGTAGTCATTGTTGTGAGATTAAGATAGTGCATCTGGGGAGATGTTTGTCCATGTTTTCCATTTTTTGGGGGGTAGGGTGGAAGGAGGCACAATGTTATCTTATTTCACTAATTAAAAATTTATAGGGCAAAGGCAATCTGCACCTTAAGCAGGCCTCTGCAAAGCCTGCAAGGACTTGTATCTGAATGAAATGAACCCAGAAATGATTAGATTTATGTACAGTCACCAGAGGTCATATTTTATTGTTTGAGAAAGCCTTGGATAAAGAAACAATATAATTTTTTTAAATGATAGTTTGTATATTATGTGTATGTATTTGTGTGTGGGTGTATGTGTATGCATATGCCTAAATTTGTACTTTCACGTATGTACTTAGGTATATAGACATATATAGGTAGGATGAGAGTATGTGTTTAACAGAAAATATGTTGATAATTGAGAAAATTTACAGGTAGGAAGGAAATTGTCATTGGTTTTAATTAGGAATTAAACAGACTTGACCTGTAACCAGCATTTATAGTCTGCATTTTATGGGATTTCAGAAGCTGACAAGAAAGAGTCTTCCTTGCATTCTGTCCATTCTGAAAATGTCTGTGCTGATTCTCAGGATCCCATTCCAGGCTCATGTTATGTATATCATGATGCAGTCCCCTGGCAGGCAGGACTGGTAAGGAGGTAGGCTTCTCGAAACATTCTTACCACGCCCAATGGGCATAGCTGAAAAGCCAGGCAAGCAATCTGATGAGCATGGAAAGGGACAGTATGAAGTTATTGGTTTTCCTTTCCCACTGCTGAGACACCTTGGAGTCAAAGATGCTGGCGAGAATTCAAGATTAATTGGGTCAGCACTTTATTCCATATGCTGAGGGAATGCCTGAACATCAGGCTACTCTGGGGGTGAGGGGGTGGAGAGAAAATGTATACACAGCTTCCCACTGAGGAAAGGAGTAAGACAGACCCTCTCTCACCTAGTGAACTCTTTTGTGTTGTAGAATGTTAATGTAGAGACCTGCTTTATAAGCACCAATTCACTCTTCAAAAATGGAAGTCTTCTTTCCTTGGGGCAGAGCTAACCACTACAGATTCTGGACTGCATCTTACATCCATTATCCAGCTAAATTTCTTTTTATACACTGAAATGATATTTTTCTAGACATCTGTTCTCTTCTTCAGAGGTCACGATGAAGAAGACTGAAAGGGGCAACTGAAGGAGTTCAGGTCCCTCTTGCAAGTGGAGCAGTAGGGGGTAGGGTGCCTGCGCCAGGTGCAGAGCCAAGGCCTGCCAGAGCAAATAGCGAATTCATGCCCGTTCCCTCAATGTGTGGAATGCGGCAGCTGGGCGCTCGTCGTTAAGAACTGATGCCTGTCCAGCCTAAAGTCAGGAATACCAACATTCCTGCAGCTTAGAGACAGGTTTTGAGGCAGAAGAAAAGCCACCTTAGCTGCTGCTCAGTTCATTCTTACTTGTGATTTTAGAACCATATAGTTAACCAACAAAAAGCCTAGGCTCAATGACGACAGCCACATAATGCTAACCACTGTTGCTACAGAGACACATGCTGGCCTGTTCTAAGAGAAGCTGCAAAGGGAATGAACCATCCATCTTACAGAGGGGCGTAAGTAGAGGCTGTAGAAAAACCAGAAATGGCCTTCTTTAATGGGCGAGTCTTCTTTTTTCATATATATTTCACTGTTTAGTTAGTTCTGGACTGACATTAACCTTTGCTCATTCATTGTCACAATGAAATCTAAATGAGTAGAAATGAATTAGCAAAGTTTTATGATTTGAGGGAAAATCAACTGGAAAGCATGTCTTCTCCAAATGAGACATCCATGTAAAAATTTATTTGCCACAGTTAGCTTTGCTAAGTAATAATGGCCAGTGAGAATTTAGGAAATCTAGTTTCAACACCCCATCCAAACCATCTGCACAATTAGTAAAAGGAAGTGGTGTCCCTGTTCCTCTCTCTCTGCCATCAGCAGGACAGTTACAAAGAATGTGAGATATAGGACTGTAGTTCTGAGCATACCTCATAAGTATACTTAGTGAGTGTCCCACTTGCCCTGTTCCCTGGGTGGTTCTAAGTAATGAAGTAATAATCAGCTGGTCATTCAGGCCCAACAGAGGTCCGAGCTGGTAGGATACAGAAGTGGTGGCCTTCCATAGACTTTCTGATACGTTTGTTCACTCCAGTAAAAACACTTAGATACATAATTGAATACAGTTGAGAGAGCTTTGCCTAATTGATTATACTGAATTCACATCATCATCATCATCATTTTTAATTTTTTTTCCATGTTTTGAAACTAAAATTAGAGCTATTTTTTCCTGAAAAAATGACTTATGTGAAGGGAATATGTTTTCCCTGCTGCTTCTCAGTTTAATCTCAGGACATCATATTGGAACACCAGGGCAAGATTTCTGCTTGAAGGTAACTACTCAGTACAAAATTATTTAGAGTTGCTCAGTTGAAATCATTTGGAGTGGAAGATATAATCTATCATTCTGGCCAGGCCATGTGAGTGCCCATCTATTACCATCAAAAGGATCACCCCTGTATTTTCCTTCTTTTGGGCAAGACTTTGTATAGGTCCAGGTTCACTGCAGAGACAGCTAAGCCAAGAAGAAAGAGAGCCACGAGCATTTCTTATAATCAGCTTCTATTTATAAGCTGATAGCTGAATGTAGAGAAAATACTCTCCCCAGGAGCCCTTGTGCGCAATCCTAACGAGGCTGCAGAGAGTTAGTCTGTGGTCTTCCCAGCCATCATCTATTTTATCGGCCATGGACAAATGTAGAAAGACTATAGGTTTGAATTCTTCAGGTTTTCTTTTGATTGATAAGTTGTAAATGATGCAGGAATGCTTTAATTTGGAGTGGAACTAAAGGACAGAAATCAGACCCACAATATGAAGTAGAGAAAACTTTTTTTCCCTTTCATTGGAGCTAATGGGCAAGGAGGGCACCTCAGGAATAGTTCATCTCTCTGAAGCAAGATGTTGTCAGTCTAGACAAAACTTAGGCCAGGCAGAGGGAGTGTATACAGTCAGTCACTTGGGATCTGTAAATTGAGGGAGCATTCTGAGGGAATGACCAACTAAGAGCTATTAATTGCATGTGTGCACAGGGCTAAAGTTTAGTGTTCAAAATCCAAAATGTCATTGTTGAGGAGGAGGAGAGAAAAAGTGTCTGTATGTCATACTTTAGACTTTGACACCCTAATAACTGTCACACTTTATTCCTTAAAACTAATTCTACCTCTCAACAGTCCTAATGTTATTTCTGTTCTACCAGGCCAGTCGGTTAATTCTTTCTTTGACCAACAGCTCCTGTGAACTTCTGTGTTATCTGTACATGACAACAATCAGCTACTCTTAAAAAACACAAAGCTGCATATTTCTTTCATAAGGTTCCAATCTACCTGTAAAGGTTTGTCTCATTTTGCATGAAAATCTCAGCAATAGCTGCTGCAGCTTGGAGGATTCCTTTGTCTCTCGTGGGAGGTGATGAAACACAGCATGATGGCCAAGACCAGGGAATGGTCCCTACTCAATCAGAAGCACCACTACTGTATTTATCTCAGTTGACCTTGGGAGTAGTGTTAAAGGCAGGACTGAAATGGCTTGCAGTGGGGTCAAGAGTATAATTCCCAACCGAGAATAGCATGTGGTCTGTCATAACTTTCTATTTCGAAGATGCTCAAATGAGAACTGCCAGTAGTTTGCTTGATTTATTCCCTAGTTTAATCCCCCATACCCAGCCATCGCCATACCCCACTGATTTTGGTTTTCTTTCTTGTTCCTTCTGTTTATTTCTTCCTTTCTGTTCACACTGTTCCCATCCTGATCTTGGTCTTTTTGCTGCTCTTGACTTCTGCCTTCTATCCCACATCCTGCCTGTCTAAGCTCTGAGGGCACACACCTTTTCTCTCTGTAGATACTTAAGTAAGCTCAGTTTAGTAGTACTTCCAAAAAGCAAGCCTTTTTTTTTTTCTTAACTATCATCTTCACCCT
The DNA here is from genome assembly GCA_004026905.1 of Hystrix cristata. Taxonomy (NCBI): domain Eukaryota; kingdom Metazoa; phylum Chordata; class Mammalia; order Rodentia; family Hystricidae; genus Hystrix; species Hystrix cristata. The sequence continues at coordinate 91,983 of PVJO010002142.1, read as the reverse complement.
TCCCTACACCATTTGTCTCTCTAGATTTCTCATCACTACTCAAAAATTCTCCTTCTGCTGAAGTTGAATTATTCTCTAGAAGACAGTGTGGTCATCTGCATTACATGTCTCCAATTCTGTTGGGTCACTTTCCAGGACTACCCTGTCCTCTGCTCCTGTGGATAGTCTCTCTTGGATGGTCCAGATCTAGTCTCGCCACCTCTGGCATTTCTAGTCTTCATCTGCCACCTTCTTGTGCTCAGTGAATAGCACCTGCCTCTCCAGGGTGATTTAGGCACTATACTGGGTGCTCAAGAAATGGAAGAGAATAAAACATTGTTGTTAGCAACATGTAGTCCAGCTGGAGAGAGACACACTTCATGGATGACTCCAGCTTAGGGACTCAGGACCACCATGGAAGTACAAGGAAAGTAGATTTGAGAGTGCTTCCTGGAGGATAAGAGCAGCTTCACCTGGAGGGACATGGCCACAGGCCTTCAGGTGTGCCTCATGTGTGGCGGCTTTCTCTCCTGAAGTTAAATGCTATTGTGCAGACAGTGTCCCTCTAACCATTCCCTCTGTCCTGTGCCCAGTCGTCCTTTAGTTGCTGATTGGTTTAAGGATGTGATTTCTGTTACAGCATCCTTACAGGTGAAGCCTTGCCCATCATATGTCAAGAAAGCTTAGGATGTATGTAGCATATAAGTGGTTTTCAAAGATTCTTTCTATATTACCTGGATGGTCAGGTTAGGGGAACATGAGTGTACTGTGAAACATGGGTAGAAATAAAAAAGGAGAGGGGGTAGAGTTTCACAAATTTTTTTTTTTCAGTACTAGCAATTGAACCCAGGTCCTTCATATTAAGTAAGATTCCCCAGCCTCTTTTTTTTTTTTTTTTTTTGTGGTGCCGGGGATCGAACTCAGGGCCTTGTGCTTGCAAGGCAAGCACTCTAATCACTGAGCTAAATCCCCAGCTCCCCCCCCCTTTTTTTTAATTGACACAGGGTCTTGCTAAATCACCTAGGCCAGATTTGAACTTGTGATCCTCTTGCCTCAGCCTCTTAGATTGCTGGGATTACAGGCATACACCACCACGCCTGACTCATTAAGTTTTATGTAAACCATATCCAGAGATTTTTAGTTTCTAAGTCTTGGTGACACTAATTAGAGTTTGGTTACTGTAAATATTTTTATTTTTCTGTGCTGATGGAAGAGAAAGAGATGGTACAAATATAAAAACCAGTAGGTAGCCCCCAAAATGATCACGTTTCACATTTAACCATGAAGTACATCAGGGACTTTACTACTTATTTGTTGCAGGAAATGACTTGCTAGGAATTATCACTAAATGTATATTATCCAGCTTTATTTTTCATAATAGAATGTGGTAGTGGCAAAATTGAGAATCTAGCTCAACTAGCTAGAATAACAAAAATTTTAGAGCATGGCGTCTTGCCTAGGCTCAGCCTTCTAACGAACTGTAGAGGAAGAATCATAGAGCTCCAAGGGGAACAAAGCATTGTAGTGTCCACAGCACCCTACTGGGTCTGGTTACTTCGGAAGGACACAGAAGTTTAAGTACCTCTCACTTTCTGCACTGAATTAAAAACAGTGAATGTAAAATTATACTCAGTAAGCAAAATCAATATTTAGAAATATTCCCCTGCTAGTACTGTCCATTAAGATCAACATGGAGAGGAAGGTAAAGGGCAATGGAGAAATGAAGGAGAATGGAAGGGGACAGTGAGTCTGAAGGAATGCACAGAGACGCAGGCACATACACAGACAGGATAGGACAGGGTGATGCTTGGGAAAGACACTGCAGGTAAACTGTAGCACATCCTGCCTTCTGTTCACTTGAGGGAATTCTGGTGGCTTTGAATCACCACTGTCAACTGTTTGGCTGTTCTTTATGGGAGTTACAGCAACACTTTCTCTTCCTGTCCAGAATGAAACTTGCCACTTTATCCTGGGACAGAACACAGAGTAAGGATACAGCAGGCATCCCAAGCTGTGAGGCACCCAGCACACGATGAGATCAAGTGTAATTTTTTTTTTTTTTTTTTTTGTGCTGGGGATCGAACTCGGGGCCTTGTGGTTGTGAGGCAAGCACTCTAACCACTGAGCTAAATCCCCGGCCTCTCAAGTGTAAATTTAATAAAGAGCCAGAGTTTATATTCCTGCTGGCCTCTTTGAATCTCTCCGTTATTTCACAAGGATTATGGAAAAGGGAAAGACAGAACAATAGAATAACTCTGTAGTTTCTGACTAGAAGTTAGCATCATAGTGAGTAAGCAGGACCAATAATCTGTGAAATTATTCTCTACAGACTTCAGAATCTTAAAAAGATTTTTTTTAACGGAAACCACAGATCTTTCCCAAACCTCAAATGACCCTTCTATGTTTTGGTTTTCATAAAGCTTTGGAGGAAGATGTATGTGTTCAAGTGTAGAAATCTTATACATTTTGTTTTCTTATGTGTTTACAGAAAGCAGTGCCTGCTTTGTGAAAGAGGAAAACCAAAAGGGTGGATGATCTCCCACTGGAAGGAGAAAAACATGCATTTTCTTTAAGGACTCTATTCCTAGTCTGGCTGTCTGGAATGAGACACTTGTAGGCCAGGAAATGAATCCATTAAAAAAAGAAAGAAAGAAAGAAAGAATGAAGGAAATAATATATTGGTCCCCACCCCAGCCCAAGTAAATTGAGGATGGACACTAGGTAGCAGTATTTTTTTAAACTCCTCAGATAATTTTAAGAATACATCCCTGAAAAAGAATCATTAGCTTACATGTTTTATTGTTCTTCCTCACATCCTTGTTTTCATCTACTTCTTGCCTTATTCCTAAAGTTCAAGTCAATATGTGGCACATAAAATTCACCCAGAAACGTTTATTGAATGAAGGGATAAATCAATGAATGAATCAGGAGAGGAAGGAGTACTGGTCCCTTGCATTTTTTCTAGAATGAAGCTGAACCACGGCCAGTTGCTGGCTCCATCACCAATACCTGTAGATCTCACACCAGGCTAGGTACCATTCTGCACTCACAGCCTGTCTTCCGTAGCCTCACTCTGCCTGTCTTGTATATCAGCAGTGAGGGCAGATTCACCTCACACAGGGGAAAACTAGTGACCAGTCACTGTCTTGGTTTAAACTTCAGGCCTTTCACAATGTGAACTGATTATGGAATGACAGATTTCAAATAAACTCATGGGGCAGGTCCATAGCAGGACTAGTACATATTCTTACTCTTAGGACTTTTTTTTAATGTTTCTGGTTGAGGATGCAAAATACCTAGAATTTTGTCCCTTTCTAAGAATGCCATTGGTGGGGCAGTTCTTTAACCATGGGTCTGGAGGCTGAGATGTGTTACTAGTACATTGTTAGTGTTTTCAGGGAATCACTTTTGGATTTTATAAACTGGGGAGGTTGGATGTTCAGGGTCATCTGTTTAGCATTCTAGGACGTTTCTCTGACCTGGCGATTCCTGGCTGCTGTCCTTAAGAACTGCAGTTGAGAGACCAACTGGTTGATTTTGAGTTCTGACCCTTCCAGAGTTCTGAGGAAGTGATATTGCCTACGACAGTAAAAGATGATAATAAGAGCTAACCCTTATGTAGTATTCACTACAGGCTAGGCACCATTCTGCACTTTGTATATTTTTAGGCATTATATTCTCCAAATACTCTCTGAAAGGAGAAATGACCAGTTTTAAGAAAGCCAGGGAAACTGAGGCATGGATAGTCAAGTCATATGCCCATAGTCACACAGCAAGTTAGTGCCAGGTGAGGAGGGTTTGGCTGGGAGTCTAGGCTCTCTGCTACTCCTTTCTGAGCTGCTCTGAGGGCTCAGGAGGTCAGAACTCATGAAAGTCTTGGTGTTTGGTCCTGGTGATGAAGTGGATGTTGACAAGACAACATACTTGGAATTATGTCATACATGTAAACAACACTAGATATGTAACTAGAGAGAAAGTAGCTGGGGAAATAACCAATAGAAGGTTTCAACTTTGAATGGCACATTGAAAATTGTATGATTGTTCTAGAACAGTGATGGCGAACCTTTCGGAGCTTTCAAAGATAACAAATTGCTGGCTGTAGCACATAGGCTGTGGGTTCACCACCATGTCCTACATTTTCCCTTTGAAGATGGGCCCATTAATGGTCACTCTGGTTAACTCTTTCATTACAGAGTGAGGATCAATGCTTGCACACAGAATTTAAATCACTGCTAGGCATGAATGGACTGATGTCACCAAGCAGTCTCCACATTTGGCCCTGCCCCTCTTTATCGGAATACTGCTGAAAAAGACTGGGAGCTACTTTCAAGGGTCTGAAGTTCCATCCTTAAGTCTAACCCTAGGTATTTTTGCCACATTAGCAAATATACACAATAAGCCAAGTAAGATACTTACAAGAGGGTTAATATTATACTTAGAGACAGATATAAATAGCAAGAACAAAATACAGTGAAGCCATTGAGCCAACAACTACCATAAAACAAACACAATAATTGAAAAAAGCTGTTACCATTGGGTGCTTAAATGGCCTGAGAAATGAAATGAAAAAATATGGTTGAAAGTGAGAATCTGATTGTTTTCAGAATTTCTTTAATTTCAAACTCTACATTTACATGTGTGGCGTAATAGGAGCTCTTTTTGACACTAGATCCTGGCCATGTGATCTAAGTTATGAGAATCTCAAATTCATGATCTTCTGGACACCAATCATTTGTGCCATGTGATTTCAAAAAGAAAAACAAGGAAAGAAAGAATTTGTATGTATCACTCTAGTATTGATTTTTTTAAAAAGTGATTAATTGATGGGTCTTGCACAGAAATTGATTTGCTTGATGTCACAGTGTCAAATTGAGATGTGAGGTCAAGGCTGAGAGGCAGACTTCTGGTGTTTCCAGCTGGCCCAATGAACTCTCTAGCTTTTTGTAAAGCTCTAGCAAACATTTTTTTAATCTCAAAATCTCATCAGTTTGGATATGAGAGTATTAATCTATCTGATTCCAGCACCATGTTGTTTTCTCATCTTGCCGTGTTTGTTTCACTAATAATAGGCCACTAAATTCAAAGTCACTACACACTAATTCTTTATTTAAAAACCCAGCTTCTACACAAATGAGTTTTACCAGAGGTAATTTCAGAGGTTGAGTGTGATGGTAGAAAACCCAACCCTTTGGTGATTTCTTTTCTTTTCCTTTTTCTTCCCATCTCCTTGTGGTCCTGGGGATTGAACTCAGGGCTTGCTGAGCAATATGCCCAGCTCTTTTTATTTTTCTGAGACAGGGTCTCATTAAGTTGCCCAGATGGGCCTCTAACTTGTGATCCTCCTACATTAACCTCCCAGGTAGCTGGGATTACAGCTTGAAATACAACTTGAAATACAACTTGAAATGGAGAGAGCAGTTATTTCCCAGTCAGGATTTTGTGAATTTCTAGCAAAGTCACAGACTGAGTTTACTGTTAATAACCTCATTAAATATTTATAAAGCACCTGTTACTAGATAGTACTATGCTTTGTCTTTTAAGGATTTCATTGTGTTGAGAATCTTTTAGTCCATTTTTTTTCCTGTTTGGAAGCTTTCTCTACAGAAGTTCTAGGAAGTAAGTAATGATGAAAAACTCATTTTAAAAATAGTTTCAGTTGAAAACTCATAGTCAGATTTCTAATTAACCACCATGTTCCTGTTCACCTCCACCCCCACTGGCGCCCAGACTTCTGTTTCCATTAAACTAACCCACCCACTTATTGGCCTTAGGTAGCAGCTTTAATCTTTTCTTCCCCAGTTGCCATGTTACAAGTATTTTCCAGTTAGGATGTTTTTATCATAACTGTCTCCTTTTTCCTAACCCTAGTACCTCCAGCACTAAGTCACTTCTCATCTGTGGCATCTTCTCAACTCTCTTCCAATTCCTTTTATCTGGTTTATCTCTGGATAGTAAGACAATCTTCTGATAATATATGTTCTTGTCCAAAACATTCAACACACACAGACCTCTCTTGTCCTGCTGGTTCCTCCTCAAACTGGCTTCAGACTATCTTCACTCTGATGCTAGCCCCCAAGCCTTTGCCAAAGGTCACACCTTACCCTTCCTGTGCAAATACCTTGCTCTGAACATGGTAGCCCTTGACTTAAACCTTAGGACACCCATGTGCTGGGCCCAGGATCCCATCTCAAATCAATATTTACTCTGCTAGCGAGGAAGGGCATCATTTCTTGAAACCTCATGTTCTGACTGTCCAGGGTATAAGTCTTCAAATGCTTGCCACCTCCTCTCCTCCTCCTGGACTGAGTTTCCCAAGTACTTCTCACTCCATCTCGAAAGGCCTTGCTCATTGCCTTGGCCATTGCTGCCACTGCTCAGTACATCATTTCTGTGAATGACAAATCCTTTCCAAACAAAGCCATCTGTATGTCAATCCACCTTCCTCGTGCCTGCCCCATTTTAGGAGCCCAGATTTTATAGTTCCACTGTATTTCCAAGGATGCTAAAATCACTTACTGCAAAAATAAGCAGATTTAATGAAGCAAAATGCAGATAATATGAGGTATGTAGACTCTAACCACTGAGAACATATGGAAGAGATATTTTTTAAAGGGCAATTGACCAGTACAGGATACTTCCCCAAAAATGTGTGTGTGGGGACCTGAATCACCAGTGGAATGAGCTAGAATTATGAAGAATGTTCAGTTTCATTAAGGCTGCCAATGGATGGAATATACCCCGATGGGGCTCCTTGACAGAGCCACTGAGAAGAAGCCCCCATGCCATGAGCCTGCCCTGTGTCCCCTTCCCCTCTGGAGCACTTGCCTAGAGAGAAAGTGACTTTTATTTGTAAAGCTGCTTGTACTATTTTCAGCATTCCATACATGGCCTCCTTCTCATGTCTCTTATATGCTATAGTTTACTGCATTTCATTTTATGCCCAAGGCTAGATTATTAAGGATTGAATTGGAATTTTCCATAGTAACTGCAATATAAACTTCAACCAGCATTTTGACATGCCGTTAGGATATTTTTTAAAGTTTCTTTACTACAGTATTGGCTGAAATAGTGTAACTTACATGAATGTACACAGTGTAAAAATGAATGTCTCTGGCTTTTTCTTGCTTAGACTTCCTAACATCAGGATGATAAGGGAAAGAGACATGTCTCTAGATGTACAGTACTTTGCATGACCACTGTGTACTATATAAAAGCAATATTCACAAATAATGACTTTGTAAAGAGTTATTTCCAAATCTATGTGAAATATAGTGTTAGCCAAAAGGTTTATCAAGTAAGTCAGGCACATAATTCCTTCTTGTCCCTAATATTTTCTGTTTGGTATTCATTTCCAGGTGTCCCACCTAGGAATACGTTGTCAGCATAAAGACACAGGGCCATTGGGTCAGTGTTTTGTTTTTATTTAGATAGTGATTTATAATTTGGTGGTATCTTTACATGCCTGAAAGTCCTTCAACTCACGTATGGTTTGAATAAAGTATGAAGTATGTATGACTCATATTCACACTGAATATCCTGGTGACTTAAAGCAGAGGGGTTTCTGAAAGAGACTGTTAGGACCAGGAGGTATCTCCGAGGTTACAGGGTACCTTAATCTGAGAGGCAAGATTCTTAGTTGCCTGGAGATACTTAGTGCTCTGAGGATCTGAACGTATATATTTTCAGACATCGTGCAAAGGTCAAAACTGTACTTCACTGTGGCTTACTGCTCAGCAGAAGACTTTAGCCAAACAACTTGTTCTTATAAATTGTACCAGGGTCCCTGCAACTGGTACCAAATCTGTATTCTGTCCCTAATATGTAAGATGAATACACTTTTAAAATAAACTGATGAAAATGGTGAAGTTTTACTACATTTCCATCAAGATTAGCTCAAGCGTAGATAAAGGCTTCTTTGAATGTTTGTATAGAACTTCATGGGAGTGCACGTGTTGTCATGCAATATCAATCATATTAAATTTTTGCTTTAAAATATTGAAGGCACTCCATAATGTTATGAAATATTAAAATCAAATATGTGAGGAGACTAAAAAGGATCTACTTCATAAATTATGTCAGCTAATTTTGGGTTGGGGAATGTAGGTCTCTGTGGAATTATGGTGGATAAAGAATGTAGCCCTTTACATTTATGAAGGAGCTGTTTAAAATAGTGATGCTTGTTTTATTTAGGGAGTCCCTATGACCTCCCCATATGTACAACTGGTGTGGTTACCCAAATAACCTGTTAAGCAGCATCCTTCATGTGTATCTGCTCAGGTGTCTGATGGGTTGGTCCAGTACCTTAGAATAAAAATCTCTGATGAACCCCACACTGCCCTTCTGAGTGAATGCTTGTCCATAGAATTGCTGCTCTGTGATGTGGCTGTAGTCACTTCTGTATATTCTGCACTGGGAAACAGCATGGCCCCAACATAAGGAATCGGCCTCACACGAGAGAGTTCAGTCATTTCTCTAAATGAGACAGCCATGGGTTGGAGCAAACAAGAGAGTACAAATGTCCAGCTACATGAGTGAATCTGTCCAACTGCTCTGCTGTGATCAACTGTTATTTGTGAGAATCATTTTTATTTCCTGCTTATTTCATTGTGTAGGAGCCTTCTTTGTAGATGGATGCCTTTCATGTACAACTCTTCCATTTATTTATTACTATTTTTAAAACATATTTTTTCCCTACAGAGGGAGAAACAAAAGACAAAAAAATTTCCTATCCTGCCATGGGGGCAGAACAATGGTAGCAAAACAAAGAAACTCCCAAATAAATCAAGTAATGGAGTCTCTAGGTTTTTGTAAGCTTGTTGAGCAAATGTGGAACTTTCTAGCTTTAGCCTTGTCGGCCTATTTCTTAACTAATAATGTTTCTCAATAGGATAATGGGCCTGATTTAGGTAAAAGTTTCAAAATCTTAATCACAATAATAAAATAAAAAGTCACAGCAACCATAGTAAAGTTTAATGGTGTGCTTTCTTTTTCAAGGGCATCCTGTCTTTAAGTAGAGGTCTTTCCATTAACTAAAGAAATTAAACTGAATCACTGTATCATTTTAAGGAAATGATGGATTTAGTGAAATGAAGAAAACAAAACTCTGTTGCTAACACCGTTTATGTAAAATCATGTAATTAGCAATAGCTGTGTTAGACTTTTTCCTTCGGTGTGCCTTTGATAAAACCCATCGTGAGGAGCAGTGCCATCTAATGTAAGTAGTAAACATGGATAGTAAATTATTAATATCTGGTGAGGCATGCAGATGGCAGGACTTCCATATTTTTCCTTTGAGCTGCTTGTGCATGTTTGCTAATCATTCTTGCAAAAAAAAAAACCTGCAAAGATAAATATGAACTCGGAAAAGCAACATTCAACAGGATATGAATGTAATAGCACAGTGTGCCTCAACATAGTGAAACGGTGGTTACTTTCTGCTCAAGCTGTAGCATAAGCTATTTTAACAAGGTTATACCATTTTCATATATGCACTATTCACTAGGAATGGTCTGGGTCTTGTGATTTGTGTAGCTTTTTAAAGTAAGTCCCCAGCCCTGTAACCTTGACAGTCTCCTGAATGGGATATCCAAAGGTAACCCCCACGCAAGTCCTTGTCAAGGGGAAAACCTTCAGGCCACTGACCTCGACCCTCTGCTAGGCAGAACTAGCTTAGTGATCTTCTGAAATGATCACTTGGTCGCTAGCCAAGGCAGGGCTTGCCCAAAGTTCCTTCCCACTCTTGCCAGTTTCACCTCGGGATGCTTAGGCAGAATTTCAGCACCTAAGCAGACAAGGTCAAAATAAACTGCTTCACTGCCGCTCCTGGCTCAGAAACCCAAGAGGGTGTCTAGCCCTCACTACAGACCCGCATCAGGAGAAGGGAAAGGACCTGAACCCTGTTATGGAGATGAGCAAAATGCACCCATTTTCTCCCATATTTACTCCAGAGGCGACTCTCCACCCCCACTCCTGCCATCTCTTTATCACTGGCTCCATCTCCCTGTGGCATATTTTTGGGTAGTAGAATGCTGAGGTCACAGGGAGAGACTCTGAACGCTGGAGACGCCAGCCGGAACCCTGAGCATGAACCAGCAAGACGCAGACTCTTGCTCTTGACTTTGGGTTCTAGTGGCTGCCCGGCCCCTAGCTGGCCCAAGGCTCCCTCCTCTCTTCTGCTCTCACAGCCAGCTTGCCCACTCGCTTGATCTGCAGCGTTGGTTGGTTTCCCACGCCTGTGCCGATCAAACTACTGGATGCCAGGCACTCGGAAGCCCGTGGGCGCCGACCCCAGCCCGCAGCCCCGTGAGGGTGCCAACTCGAGCTAGCTAGGAGACGGACATTTCACGTGGGCATCTGCCTTTGCTCCTGCGTGCGCCTAGCCTGAGTATCTGGCGCCAGGGGTCCTCTGCACCGACTTAGCGCCCCTCCCCCAAGTTAATCAGCTGTACTTGCCAGTTCGCTTTAGTTTGGAAAATACTTAAAAGCCTCGAAATGTTCCGTGGAGACGGTCGCCCCCAGGTCCCCCCAGTTCTGCCTGACTAGGGCTGTCGGGCTTTCACGAGGCCGTGGCGTTTGTCTAGAATCCACATCGCACACATGCAGCCCCGCTCCTCGCTCTTCGCTGGCGGTGGCCAAAGTTGCCAGACGCCCCTAGGCGACCGGGTTGCTCCAGATACAGTTGCGTAACCTCGCCCCCTGCCCGCCGCCCACCTCCCGGTCAGCTCCTGGCTGCACCAGGGGTCCTGGCCCAGGCGAAGCCGGTTTGGGGGCGAGTGCATGCACCTGAGGTAGCTAGGGTCGGTGTCTGTCCCGGCTGTGCTCTGCCCTCGGCGCCGGGACGCGGGAGGAGGGAACGCGGGGCTCGGCTTACCTTCCGCTGCTTACAGATAAGTCGAGGTCGGTGCAGCGCCTGGCTCAGGCATGTCTCGCCGCGGACCCTGGCAAGCCTGGCGCGGCACGGAGCACTCGGGGCAGGGCATCCGCGGCAGAGCTCGACCGGCTCGCGCGGCGGAAGGCTCGGCTCTCGGGACTTGGCCGGGTGCGCGCCCGCCGCCCGGCCCCTCCACTGCCGCCGGCCCGGCCCGCCTGGCCCGGCCGGCCCCCGCGCCGCAGCTCGCGTCCCTCCGGCCCCGCTCAGCGACGCGCGCGGGGAGGTAGCGGCTCGGCCGGCTCCGGAGACGCCCGCGCGCTCGCTCGTTCGCGGCGCGGCGGAGGAGCCAGCCACAGCCACCCGGCTCCGTGCTCCTCCGATGTCCTCATTTACTGCAATTGTCTTCGGCGAGATCTCAGAGCCGGGGCCGGGAGGCGGGGGCGGAGAGGGGGAGGGAGCAGGAGGGAAGTCCTTGCAGCCGCTCCCGGGTCCCAGCTACTCTGCGCGGAGCCGGGCGGCCAGAGGAGAGGGCGCCCGGAGCCGCACGCCGGTCTGTCGCCTGTGCGCTCTGCTGGCACCGAGGCGGGCGGAGCCCCGGGCCCGCGGGGCGGGGGCGGGAGCGGGGGCGGCGCGGGGCCAGGCAGGGGTGCGTGCAGGGTGGGGGATCCGGAGCGAATGGAGAAGCTCCCTCCCACCGACGCCAGGGTAGGAGCTGGGGAAAGAGGTGGAAGGAGCCGCAGCCGGCTGCTGCCTGCGCGCGGGGTTCCTCAGCGGTGCGTCCTCGAGGTTTTTGGGCTGCAGGCGGCGCTGCGTAGCCCAGGAACTTGTTGAGTCTATCCTGGAGCTGCCTCCGGAGCAACCGAGCAACTGGCAGGCTCGGGGACCCTGTATTTTCTCTTAAGAGGGATCAGTGGGGCGTAGGCTTGATGGCCTCTCGCCGTGCCAGCCCATCCGGCCCAGAGGGACTTTAAAACCTGGAGGCTCAAAGACTTAACTGGGTAGTGTGGGAGAACGGGCACCTGCCTGATCACCTGCAGATTTCTGTTTTGTTGAGGAGGCTGGAGTCAGTCACTTACCTGTGCTAGGTCAACCTGAAGCCCCTCCCCTCCCCATGAGGATTTAGAAAGGCAGACCTGCTTCCAGTGGCCTGAGGACCGAGTGGGAGTGCCTGCTGGGAATACTCCAGAGCAGGCACCACTGCTGCTCCTTGTAGGATTCCCCTGCCCATTTGCCACACATACCACCCACATGCCTGAAGCCACAGGATACATGCTGTGTTTGTTAGGGGCAAGCGATCTTTCTAGGCTACACAAGGAGCCTACGCAAGAACAGCCCTGTCCACAAAATTGACAGAGTATTGGGTCTTCTGAGCTCTGACCACAGCCCAGGGCCCCCTGATGCCTGGCCTATGCTTGTCCCTGGGACTAAGGATGTAGCTAGCTGCAAATCTCCTCGCCCCCTCAGTTTCCTCTCAGAGTACTCTTGAAAGTAGCCACATGTATTAGTCTGAATATTTGCAAAGAAATAACTGACAGAAAAATGGTGGAACCAAGAGCAGTGACAGGTTGTGCAGGATGAATTGGGAGGACAAATGGTTAAGTCCTCTCACTCCCACCCCCACCTCCCCATACACATCAGGGCTTTTACACTTTTGCCTGCACATCCTTGGGTCCCTGCCCTGAGCACCAGCCCAGCGCCCCTGTGTCCTAGCCAGGCTATTGCTCCATCCTTGTTCATTGAGCTGAACTGAGCCTAGCATCCTGCTTTATATGGTATCTGTTCTTCAAATGTTCTTCTGCAAATGACTTTTTGCGCAATGTTTTGTCTATATATGGGTACTTCAGTCATTACAGAAAAAAATATTCTAAAATGTCCTCCCTTCCCATCTTACCTCTCAGCAGCTTTTGGGATACAACTCCAGTCTCTGTGGGGTCTAGAAATCCCCAGGAAAGGAGTCCTGAACCCATGCATTCAAACTTTGCCCAACTCACTTTTTAAAAATGTCTTAATGAACCCAGATCTCCCAAGTCTGATTGTCATCCTGTTTCCTTCTCTGTGACCCGGGAGCCGGTTGGGAGCAGACTGGAAAGACATATCTGGTTATGTTTGAGCAGCCTGCAAGTCTGCAGCTGCCTCTGTTGCCCAGAGGAGCCAGAAGGGTGTGGAGGACCTGGGGAAATTTAACACCAGGTGGCAGTGGTTTCTGCTACTGACCCCTTTAACACGTTCCTTTTGCAGATAGGCTTTTGCAACTGTGGGCTCCAGGGATTCTCTTAGGGGTATGGAAAACTTTCTGCAAATCTTGCTTTATTGCAAATCCATAAAATCGAAATCTGCGTTCTATCTCTTAAACATTTCACTGTAATAAAGCTTTCAGGAAACATGGAAATGGTGCTGGTGATAATAGAAAGCTAAAGTTTTAGGGGCCACGAGTGGAAACAGATAAACATAAATGCATGCACAGGCGGGCAGCGTCGGTCACTGGTGGCCCTATGAACTGGTAGGAGAACATCTCTAAGGATGGTGTTATTTGAGATCCCTCTGGTATATGCCTTTAGAAAGAAAATGAAGCACTGTAATTAGCAGGTTAGAAAATCCACTTATATGAAGAGAAGGGTTTAATTGAGCTTTGTAGCCTCATCAAGGCTGTTTTGAGTTGTTCAGTTGCCTAGTGGACTTAAATTGTTTCTCTCAATATGTCAAAATCATTAGTATCCTTCCTGTTTTTTGAAGAACCTATTTACCTGTTGCACTACTAAAGTGCCAGTCTTTAGTGTCACAAATTAGAATAATGATGAGAACTTGTCTCACCAGACCTTTGGCCATGGATGGGTATCCACATGGGTGACTTTTTCATGCACCGTCATACTCAAATCTTTAAAGCAAACATTATGTTAGGGGCTGATGAGAGGCAATTTGGCTATTTTTCTGTCCACAGCCCTTCATTACATTATTAGTATTTTTATGGACAGAATATATACATATTTTAGGGTCTAGAAAGAGGTTTTTTTCTCGGCTTCCTCAGAAAATGGAATGATATGATAGTAGATTCATTTTAGGAATCAATTAGCTGTAAACTGGCTTCTTATATTTTGCTTCAAAATTTTGCTAAAAAGAAAAAGGTAGACTTGCAAAGGGGAAAATAACTCCTGTTCAAGAAGAATTTCTTGAACGCAGAGGCATCTAGAGAATAGAAATAAAAGGAAGTACGAGGCAGCTGACTAGTCAAAATATTCCAGTCTTCTTTTGCCTTCTTAGAAGTATGCATGTGTTGTATGTAGAATTGCTGAAATTCCAATCCCACAGTATACTAAGTTCTAAGCCTTGATTTCCACATTCAAAAACACTAGGAATGTACAAATCAAAGGTATTCAAGATTGTTCATAATAGTTTTATTTAGTCCCAAGCAAGAAATAACCCAAATACCTATCTATATTGGAACAGATAGAAATTTATTGGTTTATTCATAGTCTAGCAGCAACAACAACAACAAAATCATTAGTTACTGATGCATGCAGAAGTACTAGAGGACTTGTACAAACATCATGCAGAACGAAGTAACCAGACACAAGAATATGTATCATATGATTCATTTAACATGAAATCTAAGAATGCAAAGGAGTTATCAATGGTAGTATGTATCAGAGTAGTGATTAGTTCTGGAGAATGGTATTGGCACAAGGCCATGGCACCTTCATTGATGATAGATTGTTCTGTGTCTTGAATTTGGTACTGTAGTTCTATAGTTGTATACATATATAGAACTTCATCAAGTTCTCTTGTTTCACTTTGATTCCATTTGTCTAAGGATAGCCACCGAGTCACTGCAGTGTCTACATGCTGGTAATTCATCCCTTTAAATGAACCAGCTTATCATTCAGTGAAGTTAACTTGTGTCTACCAAATTCACTTCCTCTCCAAAACCTAAGATAAGGGAAAAAGAAAGGTGTGTGCAGACCAGCCACTGCCATGGATAAAATGTCTTAAGTAACTCTCCATGAGGCTGCTGATGGACCCCTGCCTTCCTTACTGTCGGATGCATCCATGACGGAGTTCACGTGGAAACGATTTCCCCACCTCCTACTTTAATGTTCTGGAGTGACTCTGGGTAAGCCTTAGTCTGTAATAAGTAGGTTATATCTTCCAGTTCAGAAGCTGTAGTAACCATCGACCTGCATACCACTCCTACAAAGGAGAGGTAGCTCACATCCAGGACACCTGCAGGGTCAAGATCACTAACATCAGGAAGTTTTACTCTCTCTTTCAAGAACAAGAGGGACAGAGCCCTCAAAAAGCACTCTAGCCAGCCCTCATCTTTGAGAGACCTGTAAGAAGCCCTTTGGAATCGTTCTCTTTGTCATACTGGATTCACACATTCACCGTCCGCTTTCTGGACTAGTTTCTGATTTTATAGTCTCCCTTCGTATAAAGTTCCCTGCCCGTGGCTCTTCCACTGTCTTGGCAGCTAAGTATCGTTTCCTTCCGTAAGGAAACAAAACTATGTTTGTGAGTGCTGACCCACTCTTCAGGACACTTCTTACCCCTAGTCTTCTTTTCTTTCTATAATGAGAGACTAGAGATGGCTTACTAGCACCAAATACAGTTTGGGGAAAACTGAATGTTGTGAAAATTGCTTGATATCCCTGATTTTCTGTACTACATCATTGCAAATCTAATTTACTATGAGGAATGGGATCATTTCATTTTTAAAGAAAACAAACGTGGCTGTAGGTTCTCTTTATCCCAACAGTGTAGAACAGTAGTGGTAATCAATGAGAAAGAACAGAGGATGAATATTTGCTTCTGGCTTCCCCCTGCCTGCTTCAAAACCCCTCATGGGCAGGGCCCTGATCAAACACAAAGGCTTCTACTCACAGAGTCAGTTGCCTCTTCTTTCCCCTAGTGGACTCACCAGGGAAATAAACACGTATACTTTATTTTGTCGACTTTCATTTGGTCAGTCTGTGTAAGGAAGTCCATAAGGTCTTATCCAGGTCTAATCTACTGAGGACCAACCCTCTTCGGGCAGAGGTGGGTAGCCAGTGGTCTTTTCTTAATCCCTGGTGGTAATGCTACCCGTCTCTCTGAGCCTGAGAAGCCAGCTTCTCAGAAAGCAGCTCATATGCCCAGGTCAAAGAGGTGATACCTTTGACCAGAAATAGGTCAGGAAGGGATAAAAATTGCTTTCAGATTTCAGTGTCTACCCTGCTAATCCACTTTTCGTGTATTGAGACTGTTCACTGCCCTTCCCTCTGCAGTCTACCGAAGCACATGGGAGGGCCAGGGTCAGCTCAGAGTGGGTGTTAGAAGGCCTCAGGGTGGCAGGCAATTGTCCTGAGGTATTTGGTGTAGGAATTTCCTTGTTTGCCCCCCTTTCTCACCTTAGAAGTTACAGGCATTGAGGCTGGGTGGGAGAAAAAAGGTGGAATAGACAGTCAACCCCCCTTATAGTCTCATTTTTCCCTTTTTCATATCCTGTTTGGATGTGAGACTGATATGAGGCTTCACGTTTGTCATGTGCCTGCGGCGTGCCAGGCCTAGGTACATTGTACATTGTCAACTTTTGTCCCTACAAGACAGCTGTGAAGTGGGTAATAGAAAACTTTTTCCATACATCAGAAAAGGTAGGCGATTTCTCTAAAATCACATAGTTAAGCAGTGGAGCATAGATTCAAATGCAGTTCTGTGGGTTGTAAAACTACCTGCTCAGGTTTATTATATTTAACTGTTAGTGTTGTCCCATTTGAACCAAGCATTACTTAGATATTATGGTGTTGATTGAGGAGTGACATTAACTACTGGGATCCTCTCCTGGTCCTTACCTGGCTCTAAGCCACACCAGGTACTTATGTCCAGGGTGGACTCCACCCCTTCAGGCTCTTGTGGGTCCTGCTTCCTACTTGTGGGGCAGATTGTGACCCAAAGTATTGTGCTCATTTCTAAGCTTCCAGACAGCAAATGATACCTCTGGCTGGTGAGGTGTCTTTGATGATATTAGCCATTCCTTATCTTCTCACTGTATCAGTTGCACTTTGAAATAAAAATGGTCACTACAACAGAAATATAATGATTTTGCATTTCATAGCACTGTATGTTTCTCCCGCATAATTTCAATGATATTATCACATATTTTCTTCATTGAATAACAGCAATTAAAGCGATCCATAGCAACACACACATATATAACCCAAAAGGCTACTTTGTGTTTTTCTGATGCCAACGTAATGGAATGGTGTTACCATGGCCTTTTAATTCTACTAAACGACCTTTGGGTGCTCTCACCTGTGAGCTCGTCACTATGCACAGGACAGGTGCTTTCATGTTTTGTTTTGTTTTTTTAATAAGATTAACACGCTATACATAGAATTCTAATTATCTACTCTTGACAATTTTATACTATCAGTGCAATAAATGATTTTGCTAATTTAGGTCTCAGAATTGATTACCTGACTTTAGATACTGTATATCTTTACTAGGAGTGTGGATCCTGCATGGTATAGGGAGTCCCTGAGCATTAGAAAGCCAGACTTTCACTCTCAAGTGCTGAATTTCAAATAGGAGGAGTATGCAATTTTTAAAAAAATTTGTAGTTATATTTAATAACCTCAGGTTATATGCAGACTTTTCCATCCCGTGTTTTTCATAAACCCCTCTTTTTTCATATTATTTAATCCTTGGGGAATTAAACAAATAGGTCATTACTGTAACTCCTCTGTACCGTGGGCTGCAGATCTTCCTGTTTCCAATTTGCCTATTTCGTGTTTTGGCACATTCTACCACCATATTGTACTCTAAATGTGTGTGTGTGACTTTACAAGTGAATTCCTAGGTGCTCATCCATTGATACTGTTCTGCCTTTCAGTAACGTCAAGGTAATAGTCAAAACACATTAATACATTTCATAAGCAATTCTCATTTCTTCAAAAATTTAAAGAAAAACGTACCATCTTGGTATTAAATGTTGGTTAGTATTACTTTTTTTTTTTTGTTTGTTCAGTTTTTTTGTTTTGTTTCGTTTTGTGTTTTTTAAGCCAGTGTCTGTAGTTTAGAACTCATATAGATGGAACGTTGTTCATAGTCATGGTGGAATCAGAATCCCTGTATGTCAGCCATCACAGCTCTCTGGGAGTTTTTCCTCCTGACCTAGAAGGAGACCTCTGAGGGGCTCCCCAGATCTTCCTAGGTCTTGGGGGGAAGGTGTTGAGATTCCTGGAGACTCCTGTCATTCGAGGAGGTAAATTATATAAAGCTTGTTCTCATTTGTGTACATTGGTTAACTGTTTCACTGCATTGAAGGAAGAAATTTGAAAGTACGTTTTTAAAAGCAAATGTGATAGGAATTTGGAAATTGAGTTATGAAAAAGATACACTAGCATTATCAGAGAAGTCTACTACTGAGGTAAATGAAATTTAGGTTCATTTTCTGCATGAACACCAGACATTCATTTCAAAATTTTTTGAATGTTGAAAATGATACCCTATTGTAGAACAGTTAAATAAAATGAGAGTTCAAGAGACTGTGATCAGTGGTGCCATAAATGGCTACTTATGGCACCAGTTCAGCTTGTAATCATTGTATGTTACTTGTCTTCTTGGCACCTATCTTGAGTTCAGATCTCTCTGCTCACTTGAATGTGGATCACCTCATTTCATTTGATCAGAATGTGGAAACGTGAAATTACCTTTCTATTAGGATATATCAGGCTATGTGTGCTGTGCCCTGAAGTTCTAGTAGAAGATTAAATTTATTGATGATTTATTTTGTTCACTGAATCTGAGTATGAAAATGAAAGAATTCATTTTAGTGCTACTTTTTTCCCCTTTCCCAGAGGAGTAAATATTGTCACATGAAATTGCTGATGATACTTCCGACTCCCTTAAAATAAAACTTGTGATTCATTCACACCATGAAAATAGTAAAGAGCCAACATCTTCACCTGCAGATTCTTAACTTATTGGCTCTTTCCTTTTTGGTCCCTGGGTGTTAATGAACATTTGCGCTTTTAGAGCTTTCTCTGTTGCTGACTCCAGCCTGGCTAAAAGAATGTGATTCTGGCTGCCAGGCTCATGGTCTGAGTCTCAACTCTCGGAGTTTCCTGTTCTGTTCCCCTTGTTGTAGGCAAATTGCAGGAAATTAACTTGATATTTTAGGCGACTTCTCATTGGTAAACAGAGTAAGCAGATTGGAGTTCAACTTTGCCAAGGCTAAGTTTGCTCAGCATCCTCTCCTGCTTGAGTAAGTGGCCCAAGCCAGAGCTCCACAGCACAGAATGTGTGACTTTGGAAAAAAAGTACTTTCATGCATTGGACTTATGTAGCGCTCCTTGTGGAATTTTTGCTTTTGTAATAGAAGCACATACTTTGTTAGTATTTACAAGAAATTTTGAAACATTGCTGAAATGATACCAGCTTAAGTTGTGACACACGTAACAAGTGTTGAAATGTGGAAGATGTTTGTTAGGAAATATAAAGAAATTCTATTAAAGCAGAATTAATATCTGTATACCATGTAAAATGCAAAGATCTCCTTCAGACTTCCCTTGTTTTTATTTCTTAACAGGCATGCATAATCTCTACATGTGAATACAGCCTACAATCAGTATTTTAAGAGTCTTTGGCCTACAATTACAACCTACTTTAGCAAACTCCCTATGTGAAAGTATGGCACCTCAACAAGAGAGCTGACAGATTTTACTTTATAAAATGCTCATTTTGATTAAGGCCACCTTCTCATACCTACTGTTACCCTTGCACTCAGAGGGATTCTATTTGTCAAGAATTATTTAATGCATGACTTTATGCTAATACAACTATTAAGTTAAGTGTAGTCATATTTTTCTGTGTATTCAAGCATAAATTTATTTACGTACTCTTTCCAAAATTGTGGTGAATTTCTCCACACTTTATATGAGTGGGAACATGAAATTGACATGGTTTGTGTTGGTGAAGTAGAGGACAGGTGGCCTGAGTTCATTTAAGTCCCCCTCCACCTTCTGGATGGCATTTATTTAGTAGAAAGCATCTCAACAAACAAAGCGGTTGATGTAGCTCCTAAAGACCCCAACTCCGTACTAGGTGCTTTGCAGTTTTTTCTTACTTTGATTGCTTCAGCAACATTGATTTACTAAATATTTTGATTAAAATGTGTGCCAGTTTTTTTCTGGATAAATGACAAGTCTTGGCACATTAGGTTCTATTCTGTGATGTGCAAACAGGTTGGGTGAGCAGCCTCTCCTTTGTTCACTCTTTTGTTTTGTTTTTTTTCCTGTACTAGGGATTGAACTTAGGTCCTTCACACTGATCTACATTCCCAGCCTTTAAAATTTTTCTTTTAGTTTTGTTTTAAAATAAATTTTTAGCAGGGAGAGCGTGATCTCACTAAGTCAGTAGGTACCCAGGCTGTGCTCATACTTGGGGTCCTCCTGCCTCTCTCTTTGAGAGTGTTAGGATTACAAGCATGTGCCACCATGCCTGCTTGTTCATTCTTTTATAGTCTGGAATTTCTTCTGGAAAATGAAAATCAGAGCCTTCCCTCATCATCATTTCTTAATTGAGTTAATACAGTTTAAATGCCATTATGTTGTTCTGTATGGGTCATGGTACTAGAGCTTAACAAAAAATTAGCGTCTTAGTCTTCCTAAAAACTCTGTGAAACTAGGTAGAGTTATCAGTACCCTGTGTCAGGAGGGGAAACAAACACAGTTTGGTCAGTGAACATGACTGAGTCAGGAATCTTCTGTAGAAAACTCCACCAAGGAGTTACTGGTAGTTAGGAATTGTCTCCTGACTGTCAGATAAAACTTACCAATTTTTAATGAGGCAAAAGATGGATGAGTTAAGCCTTTTTTTTTTTTTTTAAATATACCTAAATGAACCAATACCTCCTTTGGAAGACTTGAAAGCCCTATCCTTTTTCCCCAGGAAGGCAGAGCAGCATTGACTCTTACAAATGTTGAGGGCATGCATGATTCTCACATTTTGAAATTGTCTTAATAGGAAGCTCACTGTATACCTGAATGCTGATTAAGAAATTAATTTATAACAGGTAGTGCAAATTTTTTCATAAAGAGTTAACTATAAATATTTTGAACTTTGTGGGCCGCAGTGTCTCTGTATAAAAACCCATCTCTGCTATTGAAGCAGGAAAGCAGCTATAAACATTATGTATACAACTGAGCAGTGACTGAGTTTCAATAAAACTTTATTTACAAAACTAAGAAGTGGGCTAGATTCAGTCCACGTACATACTTTCTTGATCACTTGCTTATAGCATAAATTATTTGTAGAATTTTGGTACGGTAGGTATACCCCAGTTTTAAGAATGAAAGCATTTGATTCATCACAACAGAATGCAGTGTTTTTGAATTTTCTTCTCATTACTCTGGATCCTAGCCTAAAACTGCCTCATTTGGGATTTGGGCAGAATTACAATAGTATATCACACCAGGGATTTCTTCTGGTGAGGAGTATAGTGATGGAGACATTCATCTGTTAGTATTTCGATAACAAATGACAGTTCTGTGCCCCAGGAATCACATTCTGTGGAGAGGGACCCTGAAAAACAATCAGTGAGGACGAAAAACAATTGAGGATAGCAAAGTCTGTGTTGTTGTGCAACAGCAGAATTTTACTTTACTAATTATGGAAATACTGTACTGTAGTTGTTGGAACCAGAATGTAGTAATCCCTTCAAAAGGATTTGCCCCTCCAGAACACTAGGTAACACTTGATTATTAATATTGAATTTTCATCTCTGGCTGGTTTATTTAAGTGCCTCATGAATCCAAACAGAGTATCTTTGCTATAGGCTTTTAATAAAGGAGGTTTTTTTTTTTTATGGTGACATATATCTATATCTATCTATCTATATATATATAGATATATATAGATATATAGATATATACATATCTCTTTCTATAATTGTTCTGATGGTTTCAAAACAATTAGGTTGTTAAGTTTCTTTTGTCCTTTATAACCATAAGAAAAGCGATTTAAGTATTAACTTTATGGGAATGTTTTCACTAGAATAAGAATCAATAGCAATCAAATATCCCTTTTATGTTAGGTTAATGCTGTAGATTTGAGTATTACCAGGGAGCCGGGATTTATTTCATGACCCTATAGTATTATTTTGTTAAACATACCAAAAATGTGATATAGTGATTATCGAACTCACCAGATACCATTATATGTTGTCACCCCATTTTAGGGTTTGTCTCTATTCTGTTATCTCTTAGTGCTTGCAGTATTCCCTAAGGATATAAGACAAACTTAATTTATGTAGCAATGTTTTGGATTGCCTCTCATTGAGATTATGTAGCTCCTATATTAATTAAAATTAGTTTACTGTTCATACTGCTATAACATACCAAGTAATAGTTATTGCAATCTCTCCTAGGTGATGATGGCTTTATATTTACTTGGCATTAAAAAGCTTAACTTACATTGCATTTTTTTCAAATGTGTTTAACTGAAGGAAACATTTTTTAGTTTATTTTCTTACTCCAGAATACGTGGAGGCCCTGAAGTTCCTGTGACTATCCACAGACAATTCTTTGGGTTTTTTGGTTTTGTTTTGTTTTTACTTTCCTTTACCATCCTCAAAGTTGCTAGTGAGTAGCCACTTTGAGAACCAGTTTCATCTCTTTATACTGAAATGTTGCTTGATGACTTAGAACATTCAATTCATAGAAATTACAGGATTGAACTTGCCTTTGGGGATTTAGAGTGAAAAGCCAAGCATATATGAACATGTTTTAAAGCCTAACTTAGATTTCATAAGAGAAAGCAAAATCCTTGGCCGTTCTGTGTGGGAAGATCTCATTTGAGTTTGAAGACTGAAAAGACAAGCAAGGACAAGGTGAAGCTACTCTGAAAGCAGAAGGAGAGAGTGAGAGCAACCTGTGGTACTGTATTTACGTGGACAGGAGGGTGAGGGTAGGTCTCATCTCCACTGTCAGAACAGAAAGTTCAGCACTGTGAGGTAGCTCCCATTATACCTCTGTGAGGTGCGTGCTTAAAAGATGTCATCAAATCCATTCTTCCTTTTTCCTTGAATGGTGCTGTCTTTCATTTTAAAATGATGGATTTGAAAAACAGGTATGTAGCAAAAGTATGCGAAAATGATTCAGTCCATAAGTGCTCTATCAATTATGGGGTAAAAATACATACTTCCCACAAAAGGCCAATTAATTGTTACATGTAGAATTTATGTTGCATACGTCCCACAAGTGGGGCAATTAAGTATTGCATGTAGAATTTATGGGAAAAAACCTTGCAGTGTCCCAGGGATTGGGTTAGCAATTCCAAATGTGTTTACTCGCTTCCTCTTGCTGGGATGTAACCCAAATGTGAGCAGAGAAATTCAGATAAGAGCCTACTTAACATTATCTCACTGTAGTTTGAGTTCCCCTTAGTAGGGCTGCAAGGGCTTGCAATTCCCTTGTGTCCCATATCCCAAGGACATGTGACTTGGAGTAAGGCGGTCCTACACTCACTTGCTGAGCCCTGGGGCTAAGTTGTAATTTTTTCTTCATAGTCACTTGGATTACAGTGCAATGCCACCCCCCACCCCCCACCCCCAATCAGGAAAAAAGATGAGATTTCTTCTCTCTGTTTCTTGGTTCCCTCACTGAGAGAATGAAATTTTTTATGAAGTCTTAAATTTGGTTGTTATTGCCTCATTACCTATGGAAACTACTGTAAAGACCTCATTCAGCTGCCATCAGCACGAGCTGTGGGTATCGTCAGTGCCACATAAGGTGGCCCTGGTGCTCATCCTGGGAAGAATGGTCCCCGCTTGTCTCTGCAAATGACTCCCACTGAAGCTGTGGAGAGGCAAGGAGTGACATGAGATGTTAGAGGGGCTGTAAAGGGACCAGTGCTTGAGAATTTCTTCTGAAGGATGCGAGACCATGTACATTTGGACCATAATAGAGTCAGAAGGGGGCTTTCTGTGATTGCTGGAAAATAACTCTCAGGCTGAGACCAGAAAACCAGAATGCATATTCACTGGGAGCCAACTCAATCTGTTTCTTTTTCCCTCCTCCTCAGTCTTGTTGATCCTTAGTTATGTTCATCCCTCAGTCCAGCCTCTAAACTGCAACCTGCGTGGTGCAGGCCATTGTCTGGGGGTGAATTCTTGTCTTCATTCTTTTTTACTCTGTATGTTTTCCTAAGGAATATTTCTCGATGGCTTGCAGTTTGAATCCTAATGTAAATTGCTTCCCTTTCCTGCATTATGCTAGCTTTTACTAAATATCTGTAAAAGAATAAAATTCAGGCTCACAATATTCTTGTGTCTCATTTCTATGTGAGAAGTGACTTAATGACTTAAATATATTGGAGCCAGCAACTCTAATTACAAGATCCATTTTATTTTGTTATATTTCACTCTTTACTTTCCCTTTATTGGTTTTTTTTTTTTTTTTTTTTTTTTTTTTTTTTTTTTTTTTTTTTTTTTTTTTTTTTTTTTTTTTTTTTTTTTTTTTTTTTTTTTTTGGTGCTGGGAATCGAACTCAGAGTCTTGGGCTTCTTAGGCAAGCACTCTAACACTTGAGCTAAATCCCCAACCCCATCATCATGGATTTTTAAGAAGTGTAAGTTATGGTATTGTTGACTGTAAGCACAGCGTTGTGCATGGCAGATCTCCAGAATTTACTCATTACCTGAAACTTTCTGCCACTGTATAGGATATTTAAAGCTCCAGGTGGGCCGTGGAGCCCTGTATACTAATTGTGGGAAGGTTTGACTAAGGAAAGCCAAGAGCACCTGGCTAGGTAGAAGGGATTTTGTGTCTATCAGACAGGATCTTTCTCAATGTGTAGTTTGTGGGTGAGTGGGCTTGGGTGCCAGGGTGAAACTCTCAGACATCAAAGAGGAATGGCACTTAAATGTGCTCCTAATAATCCTCTCAGAGCACTCCTGATATGCATTTATCGACCTTAGCAAAGGAACCACCTGTCTTCTGTTTTCTATTTTCCAAACGTTACCTCTCCCATTTATCAATTTAGAGTCTGGGGAAATGATCTGGTGAGCGTGTGGTTGGTCTTAGCGGAAATACAGTTGTCCATGTGCATTTCACTATCGCCATATTTGCCTTTGACATTTAACAGCTTTTATTTATTGAATTTTGAAGATGTTGATAGTTCAGTAGAAATTATAAGGTTAGATGATTGTTCAAATAAGAAAAATTCAGACATCATTTTTTACAAATACCAAAAAGAATACATGTATTTTGTGAAGACTGATTATGGCAGAATATCATCACTGAAGATCTTAAACCTGTGAGCAGGAACCACCCCACTGTCCAGGCTGCCCCTCAACAGGAGCCCTAGTTTTTCCTGGGATATTTGCAGAGGTAGAGCAGGTTCCAAGACACATCTGCCCTTCCCTGGCCTCTCAGCCTTTGCCCTTTGCATGTCTAATCTTGCAGCTTGTTCATATTCTCTGGAGTCTGCCTGCCTCACTGTAGCCATCATTCTGGAATTTCCAAACAGTGCCACTTTAAATTATGGGCGTCTAGCCTTTTGGCTTGCTTCGATCACACTGAGTGAAGAAGAATTATCTTGGGGCTCACATAAGATATATAACATAGCGAATGCATAGAAGTAACAAAACTTCCTTAAAAAGTTTTTCAGCTATAACATTTCTACCATTAGTGATATATACATCATTATAACAATATCATAAGCAAAAGACTGTGATACATTTTTGTACTTCCTATACCACAGCTGCTAAAGAACTATTTTAACTTATTAAATTGTTTTACAAAATAGTACAACAAGCCCAAGTTTAATAACTAAATGAGAATAATTAACGTGTCTGCTTAATAACAAGAAAGGACTGACTTCACAGGCACATACATAGGTAGGTTGAAATAATCACTGTTTTACTTGTAAGTCACACAAGTGCATGTAACATCTCATACAAGTAGTTTCCATTCCACTGAGTGGCAAGGGAAGCAGCCACAGTATGTTATCACCTATGAAGTTTGCACCCGGGAACCCTAGAAGCAAGTCATGAAAAATATTGCTAAGTATCACAAATAACATTAAAAGTTTACAGTGTTGTGGAGCCGCATTTCTAAACTGGCAAGGACTACCTGTGGCCTGTGGACAGTGACTTGAACATACCTGTAAGTGATTTACACTTGCAAATAATGAGGGGTTTACTTTTGAGAAAACAATTTGTTTCCTCCATGAAAAAGTCAGTGCTTTTGAGAATAAGCATATTCAGACCATCCCCAATTTAAGAAGGTTCAGCTTATAAGTTTTGGACTTTTTTTTTTTTGGTGCCGGGAATTGAACTCGGGGTCTTGCGCTTGCTAAGCAAGCACTCTTAACCACTGAGCTAAATCCCCAGCCCCTGCTTTTGGACTTTTTAGTTGTGAGGAAACCATAATGCATTCAGCAAAAAGTATGCTTCGAATTTTGACTTTTTCTCAGGCTGTCGCTATACCATGCGATCCTCTCTTGCAGTGCCGAGTGGTGACAGCCAGCGCAGCTCCCAGTCAGCCCCAGGACCTCCTCACTGTGTGAAGTCGCCCCACTGAGATGTTTGGTAGGTTAGGTTTGAGGACTGTGGTATCAGGTCATAGCCCTGTCCCACACTGAGAACCACTTGTACTACAAAATTACTCAAAACCAATTTTTGTATTTGCATTAAAAAAAAATCAATTCTATGTCATTTAACTTTTTAAAAATAGCATCACAGTTGGATGTACAGTATAATTTTGATTATGTGCATTCTTTAGATGGCTCTGAAGATAGTATTCTAAAAAAAGTACATTATCTAATTCCAGTTCACTGATGCTGGAGTTGCTTATGAAGTTGCTTATGAAGTTGTCTTCAGTTATGTGCCTGCTTAGGTAAAATAGTAAATGATCTTTAGGATTATCTTGGTCTTTGTTCTCATGTTAAAAAAAAAAGTTTAGAAGCAAACTTACTCTAGACTACTGTGTGACAACACTGGCTGTGTTTCGAAAAACAGTGAGACTTCATCTTTAGATATTAACTTGTACTTATGTGTACTTGAAGGAGGATGCAAATACGTGGTACAATCCATACAGATTTCCAAGTGTGTCTCCATTAAAAGGTAAAGAGCCTTCATATCGTAAAGCCTCCATCCAGCGGGTGATGCTAGCTGTGGAGGACTGTGCTTCTTGCTTCCAGATGCTTCCCTTCATTTTCACTCAGCCCTTCCATGCTTTCAAGGTGCCTGTGCAAGTTAAGCCTCTCTCTATAACAGTTCTCAATGCCTAGCAATTCAGAAGCTCTCATTTCTTTATCAGTGTTCTAGATAGTTCTGCAGACTTTTCTCAAATGAAGTATGAATATCCCAAATCCATAATTATGCCCCTCCTTGATGGAGGGCTTTCTTTTAAGGAATTGGAAGGTGCTTTGTTAGTTGGCTGGTTTTATCCACCCAAGTCTTACTTTTGCTTCCATGTCAATATCCTGCATCTCATTTCTCTGATAAGTTCCTGCATAACTCACCTTGAGAGCAGTTGGTTTCACTTGAATCCAATATCTCCCTTATTAAAAGGTTTAATACTTTTTGTAAAGAGTAAAATAAAACAATGCAATAAATGCATGCATAAAGTTAAAGCAAATCACTTCTGTCCTCTACCCCCTTCTCCTTTTGGGTACCTGAGCAGTGCTGACAAGTTGGGTCTATCTTCACACACCTTTCTTTTTGCCCTTGTGTACACATACTGGCTTCTGTATGCGTATGTATTTCATTTCCAGGGAGGTCAAAAAACTCAAAATATTGTTGGGAGGGGAAGAGAAAGTGGTGTTTTTATATATATTATATATATATATATATGAAATATCTATTAATATATCAGAATCACAATATTCATATTGTTCTACAAGTACCTTTATTTCATTGACAATATAGTGAGCATCCCTGCAGCCCCATAGATGCAGATCTACGTTTTTCATTTCTTCTACTGGAATATTCTTTAAGCCTTCCTCATCTGTTACACACTGAAGGCTATGATTTCTCCCCTAGTTTTTGAGAACACATTTATTAGTACTAATTATCTTTGCTGCAAATACGCTCAGGTCCACTCCTCCTGGTGGAAACGTGATTCCAAGATAATCTTTGGAAGTGAGGTGTTTCGGAGCATTGTTAGCAGCAAATAGTGTCTTAAAGACAGGAAAAACTAGCCTTTTACTTTTTCTTTTTATTCATAGAAGTGATCTATCTAATGCTTTGGAAAGATTTATGTATCTCAAATGTTCCCAGGAAAGGTCTGATTTATTCTTCAGAGTACTTTTGTGTATTTCTGAGTGAAGATAGAATTTTTATGGTTTGGAGCCATATTTTGGGGTGTTTTCAAGCTTTTTCTTGGAATAAGTTCTACATAAGAGAATTGGTCACATAAGATTGAGCAACACCGAGTTGAACAAAGTGAAAAATGTTTATAGCAGAAACTTGGTGGGTTAAGAAGAGGGGACTTTGAAACTGAGCTTTACAATGTTTTCTAACTTTCCTTCTCAGGGGCCTCTTTAACTGCTTACCAGAAATTGCTTTTTGCTAATTCATCAATGACTGTGGCCAGTGTTCCAGGGTACACACTGTGGGAAACGGCGCCCCTTTGGCCGTGTGTTGCAGCAGGGCCATGAGCTTTCTCTTATCGAGGTTTCTGCCTCCTTCCAGCTGATCAGTAGTGCTCGTCAGCATCATTTCTTTCTTTTCATCACTTTAAAATCAAAGTATTTCATGCATGTGAGAGTCTGAATACTGAAAGTATTTACAGTTGGAAAAGTAGTAAAAGGTGCTCATAGTCTTCTTCCAGCTCAAGTCCCGCAGTGCCTTCTGCATCACAGCTGCACCTTCTGTCCCCTTCTGGTACAATCCCTGTCTAGATTTGGGGCTAATAATCCTCTTGTATTCTTTTTTAGCTCATCACAAGCGTATCCACCCCCAATAGGGGTTTTAAATTTTGCCTACTTTTACCTTTTATTTGAGCAGAGTCACACAATGTGTATTTTTCTGTAACATGTGTCTTACTTTCAACACTGTGGGTTTGCAGTCGATCACGCTGATGCATACAGGTGTGGTTCATTCATTTTCTATGCAGAATAATATTCCAGTTGTAGGAATACGTCACAGCAGATCTGTTGATGTTGTCGGTGTTTGCTGTGGCAACAGTACTATTACTGTCCTTCATCTATCTCCATGTGCATGTGTGATTATGGAGTGGAAGTATAGACTCATCATCCCTTTCACGCAAATACTTGCCCTAGCCAAGAGAGCCCTCCAGTCCTTCTTTGTCCCCAGAAATGTGATCTACACAAGAAGAGTGAAACTTAAACTCAGCCACCCTGATCCCTTTTGCAGACTACAAGTTTTCCCTTGTCCTTGTCCAGCATTATATTGGTGGTATTGCATTTCTGCATGTATACATGCAGTTTCTATGTGATTGGAACTTGTTGCTAAATGTATGTGTCCATCCTGGTTACTCTCTACCCTTTTCCCCAGGATCAGAGCACACGCATGTGTGGTCAGCATGCTCTCATTTTTGCCATTGTGTGTGTTTCCCTCAGAGCAAACTGACTCCTGCACTAGTTCCCTAAGGATCCCTTTCATTTCCCACTTGGCTGTTTCCCTCTTCCAGGACTCCTTCCACCATGCACCTCACTGTCAAACTTCTTTATGTACCTCCAGACTATACTGGGGGTATGGACTACAGTCCAAAAAGCTCTAATACATTAATGCTTTATTTATTGTTTCCCTATGGATCCCAGGAGTACAGTAGCAGGTGTAAAGACCAGGAAGCTTCCACAACAGTTGTCCTATCTTCTTTACCCTGTCCCACAGTCCACTGGCCTTAGGATTTTTGTAGGATCCGGGGTGCTGGGAAATAACAACCAAAGCAGATATAGGCGACCCCTTCCTGTCACTCCTTGTGTCACTGAGGAATAGAAAAACTGTGTGGCATGGCCCTGGGCATTCCAGGCTTGCAGCTCCAGTGGCAACCCTTTACGTGTAGCCAAAATAATGTAGAACAGAAGCCACAGCTGAGTTTTGAATGCTGTTTGAATTCCTACTAGCAGGTATGAATGATGGAGATTGGAAGCACATACCTTTGCTTTATTTTTTAGATTCTGAAATAGCAAGATGGCTTTGATACAGCTTTTTGACAGATGGGCACTTTTTGTAAGCAAATCTTATTCAGAGACTTAAAATATGCTTCCATAATGTGATATCAAGATAGTTGAATTCTAGAAGAGGAAGAACAGCTCTATGTACATATGTGGTGGTTAATGGACATTTTCAGATTAGTCACATTCCAGCTTTACTGTAGCAAAGACAGGCAAACAATTCAAAAAACAACAAAACTGAAAACATCAAAATAATATACTCATCAAGAATACAATTTCCTTTTTATTAACCTGGACCTTGTTCCAAAAGAAACAGCATTACTTTAGTTCCAGTGTGGCCATAGATATTCTTTCATGGTTTTGCTGCTGAATTATCTAACTGCACCTTCTATCTGAAATGTAAACTGATGATGTTCATCCCTAGTAAATGTGTCTTAGCTTTGACAGAGGCTTTATTCATGGGCAGTGAGTATAATAGAATTCCTGATCTTAAAGGTTAGAAAAGGAGTTAGCAGTGGAATTCATGAATGAAATTGTTTTCTAGATAGTATGCAGTCTGCCTTATCCTTAAGCTGCATCAGGGAAAACAAAAACCAAAATCCTTTGGACTCAATCACTTTTGAGCTAATAGACCCCTCTTTGTAAAGATACTGTTTGTTCTAAATACTCGTTAAGAGCTAAAGTTAGGAAGTAGCTGTCTGTGAGCTTTTCTACCGAGTTTTCACATAGCAGTGATAACTGAGTAGTCAGAGAATATACGAACCCATTAAACCTGTCTGAAGATGCGCGCTGCCAGCACTCATTGGCCAGAGAAATTACTGCACATCTTCAGGAGCACTGCCACCAATTTCAGGGAAGATTGCTGCTATTCTTTGGAGAGCTGGAGCTCTTTCAGAGGAAGCTCATCCAGGGATGAACCCCTGGGTGGCAACCTCACTTTTCTACCTGCTGAAGATTGAGGAGGATACCCTTGTCCCATCTGCCACCAAAGTTTTCTTTGCCTTCACTGCCACTGCCCGAATTAGAGATAGAATTGTCTTGTCCCCTTCAAAGCTGGTTCTGTCTATATCTCAGTTGAATTCCTTCGTGATTTTGGACTTGGCTATATTCATTGGTCCATTGTGTTCTGCACCTCCTGTGCATTTTACCAAGAACCCTGCATCTGTCCTTCATTTTCATCCCGTCTCCTTGCTTGGTGCTTTTTGACTGTGTTCACCATTTGGCTTCTCCTGGATAGTGTTCCAACTGTTGCTTCTGCCCTAATCACGGTTTCTGCCCTCTTACCTGTCACTTCTAGAATCTGTTCTCTTCCGTGCTGTTAGGGAAACTCTCATCCTGACCTCTAGGCATTTGGTTACCTCTTTCTTCTTAGCGGTGGACACACATTCAACTTTTCAGTCAGACTGCAGTGGTTAGACTGTGTGTGACAGAACTGGAATTCTGCTTCACATCATGTGTGGAATGCATTTTTCACCTTCAGGTTTATCTTTTACACTGTGACCCTTTATTTATGACCCTAAAACCTTCTTCCCTTTCTCTCGATGAACACTTGTTTGCATTGTCTTTTGAGACATTTCTTCATCTCCCTGTTTCCTTAGAGTTGTAAGTCCCCTAATATTTTTCTTTCAGTTCATCATTTTTTGTTATTCTTCTCTCCTTGAGCAAATCTTGACCCTCCATGCGAGTTTCTGTGCATTTCCCATCATTTAGGCATTGTCACCTGCAGTTTTTACTTGGGTTCATATCTAATGTCCTAGGACAGGCACTTTTCCCTGTGAGACTCTTCTGTTTTCTTAACAACTGCTTTAAATTGTAAATTTTATCAGCCAAAATCATGTTTCTTATTTTTCTTAATCTTTGTATAAGATAAATAGTCTCCTCTCCTCAGGGCGGAGAGGATCCATAATGCCAAGTGGAACATATTTCTGCCTGAGACATTTCTCTATTTAGACTTATTTCCGTAGGATCAACTCCCATAAACAGTGTTGCTGAGTCAAAGAAGCACGTGAATATGTCAGTTTGGGAGACTGGGTGAGTGGACGTGGGAAAACCAGATTAAAGTATAAGCTAAAAGCTAAAAATGAAATGCCATTTATAGATGAGAAACATATTAAATGCTTTTTTACGTATCAAGTGTTATGTTTTGTCATATTTGTAAGCAACATGTTACCCCAACTTTAAGCCTTTCATGGATCTCAGTAAATGGTTGTGAGTTTGCATTTTTACAAGTAGGTGTGAATCCATCAATTTACTTGCTGGTAATACTTCATATTTTCTGCCACCTGTCGAGGTACCTAGTCCTACAGCACACATCCAGACTGGGTCTTACACTGAAGCTACCTTTTACTCCTGCTAGTATTCTGGCTTGATAATTTCCTAAATATTCTTTCCTGCTGCTGGAAACTTTTTGGCACTCAGAATCATGTGCTCACGTTGTCCTTAGACAGAGACATTTAGAGAAGCCTTAAGTTGTCAGAGAGAAAAGTTCTCCAAGAGCTGGCTGGAGTCAGGTTATCTGAGGAGAATTTTGAAGGAGGAATGGCTTGTACTGATTGGTAGGGAAAATCATGCTCAGACAGGACAGTGGCATCCCAATTGCTGACTGCATCTGTCATATTTCGATCTTTGTATTTGTGTGAGCTGAGGGGTTTTGGTTCACGTAGAGTTCACAGTGTAGCTCTGATCTCACCTCTGAGGACGTGTGCACATTGGCCATCATTTTCTTCTTTCCTCTAGCTGTTGGTGGTACAGGAGAATAGAAGGAGAGGACAGTAGTTCATTCATTCTCCACCACCAAGTGCTTATCGCGTCCCCACATTCTACGTGCTGGCATTCAGTGCTGCATCCAGTAGCTTTATTCCCTGTCCTCGGGGAGGTTGTATTTAACAGAGAGGAGAAGTAGGAGGGGGCACTAGAAGGAAAAGAACAGAATGTCTCCAAGGTATGGATCTCAGAGCATTAACCTAGAATCGGTGTCTGTGCTGATGGGGCACCTGCCTACACCATCTTCTTTCACTTCGGCCCAAGTCGGTCCTTGATTTCCTGCTTAACAAATGAAAATTGTTTTTTTAAATTGGATTCTGCATATTACTTCCATGAAACTGCATAGCATAAGTGGTTTAAGTAGTTTCATGCAGAGTTTTATTTCATTAGTGATGCTGTGTGTGGCTTATAATTCTCATAAACTGATAATATGCTACTTTGTTGGAAACCAAAATGATGAGGAACCTACTGGGTGTAGTGGGTGTAGTGGCTGTCTGTGGAGGGTGCTGTGCTTTGCTGGGGGCTCTGAGTGCCTAAAGATTTGTCATCCTACTCTAAAAAAATAAAATAGCAAAGGTACAGCTTCTACAAATATTTCCAGTTATTAAAGTTTGAGTTCACTTAATAGTTTATCTGTTTGGAAAACCATATGGAAATAATGGCAAAGTAATGCTTTAGATGTATAATGTTAACATACTGGCAGTTTGAACATGCTCAAATATGCTATTTCATATTGAAAATAAAGTTTATTTGTATCTGGTAACATTTATCTGCAGAAAAAATGCTACGTGGAAAGTATTTTTATGAGGTATAACAATTCTGGAATATAATTACTCTCATTAATCTAAGAGAATCCTCATTAAGATATTTGAATGAGCATCTCTTTTATAGAAATATAACCATAATTTGACTTAATATGCAATAGTATACGTGAAATGGCACAATTGAAAACATTATGGTTTCTAAATAGAATCTTTTTCTATCGTTGAGTAGAGACAGAAAATTTTGGTTCAGAATCGAATCAGCAAGTCATAAAATGTTTAGACTGTAAGGTATCTTTTTGTGTTTTTTGGTTTTTTTAGAGTTAGGAAATCTTTAAATGACAGAAATTGGTGGCTTTCATTGCTTGCTGGCCCGAGGCAAGACTGGGACAGAATCCTGCTAACTTCCAGCCCATCCAGTGTTCTTCCCATTGAAGTTATGATTATCGAATTTTCCTATCAGCCAAGAAAACTGTCTTGGCAATGACACCTATTGTTTGTGCTAAGACAAAGTGGTATCGTTTTAAAGTTCTCATGGCTGTGTGGACTCCCTACCGTTAGTACCATATTGAAGTCAGTGTCTGTTCCCTTTTCTTCCCCTCTAATTTCTGTTACTTCCTAATCAAAGTCAATGCATTAAAGTTTGTTTTAATCCTTCTTGTCCTGATATAACAAAATACCTGGGACTGGGTAATTTATAAAAAGGAGAAATTTTATTTCTCACACCTCTGAAGGCTAGAAGCCCAAGATCGAGGTGGTGACAGGTTCATTTGTCTGGCGAGGGCTGCTCTCTACTTCCAAAATGGTGCCTTCTGGCGCACCTTCTGCAGGGGACAAGTACTGTGTCCTCCTCACCTGGCTGAAGGCAGAGGTCAAATGAAGCATCCTCTGTACGAATCCTCTTTTGTAAGCACTTCAGACCCACCGACCAGAGCACCACTCATGGCCTCCTCATCTTTTAAAGGCCCCACCTCTTCACCCTGTCACACTGGCAACACCCTGGAGGGGACGTATTGACATCTACCCAGGTCTAACTTCTAGCACATTGTTCTTTTAATCCTCCAAATTAAGTAGTGGAATGTGCTATCTGTGTTGGTCTTCTTTTTACATGAAAATAGGATGGAAAGGTCAAGAAGAACCCTAGTTCATCTCAGTGGAGCTGGATTTCTTGACAATGCTCTGCAGGTCTCAGGAATGGGAATGTGAGTTTCTGCATATGTTCAGCGCAGCACTGCAGAAAGGAAGATTCTGGTCACACACTTGCTATTTCAGGGTTGCTTAGCCTTTTCTCAGCTTCTTCATCTCCTGTTGGTCTACCCACTTCCCTCCTGATTATTTTGTTCTTCTGGGTGTGCTGGGTCATGTTTGGGCTGGGATTTTTTATTTTACTAAAAACAAACAAACAAACAAACAAAAAACCCTTTAGTTGTGGTAATACACATGTAACATAAAACTTAGCATCTTAACCTTTTGTAATTGTTCAGTGAAGTAGTGTTAAGTATAGTTCATTTTTAGCCCACTAAATCTCCAGGACCCTTTTCATTTTGGAAGTCTGAAACTGTACCCACAAAACAACTCGCTGTTCCTACCCCTACCCCATCATTCTAATTTCTGTCTCTGAAAATTTGAGTAGTCTAATAAGCCATCAGGCTGATTTTGGCAGCCTTTCTTGTGTGGAATCTCCTTCTCGCCTTATGTTTTTCTTTTTCTTTTTTTTTTTTTTTGCCTTACATTTTTCCAATGCCAAGTATGACCCCCTTTCATGTAGCCTGCTTTGCATCTTCCATCCCTGTCCCCAGGCCAGTCTGCTCCATGGCACCCAACATAGCCTCATGGTGTTATAGTTTATAGATGGCTGCTGCCAAAGTTTCATGCACTCATAGGTGTGGCTTTGGGGAGGGGATTGGATCATGGGGATGTGGTACTCATCAGTGGATGTGTCCACTGCTGACTTTATACCTAAATTTGGTATTTAGAGGAGATGGGTCACTGGGGGCGTGGTCTGGAAGGGTCTATATCCTTCTGTTTCCCCTTGATTACTCTCTGCTTTCTGTTGCCATGCCGTGAGCTCATTCTAATCTACCCTTTCACCCTGCCTTGGAGCCAGCTTACTATGCAGTGAAACCTCTACAAATTATAAGCTAAAATAATTTTTCCTCCTTAAAGTTGTAGGTGTTGAGTATTGTGTCTCAGTCATGAGAAAGTAACTAAGAAGGGCAGTCACTTTGACTTTCATCCATGTAACCCTATTGACTTCACTCCAGCTTCAGCTACTCCTGTCCTTTGTTTTGCTGCTCCAGAGCTCACAGTGAATGATGGAAATGGCTGAAAATGTGGGCATCTGGAAAGTGTTCACACTCCAGGTCAAGTGTTCCTTGTTGGTGGTGTCTCTGGGCAGCACTTACAGGCACATTTTAGGGAAAGTAGTATTACGGGAAAGAATTCGCATCAGAATGTGACTTGAGATACTTTCTTGTGTAGAACCTACAATTTATAGCTTGTCCTTCCTTTAGTGGGTTTTCTTCAGTTATTCCCTTAATTTAATATAGAGCTTAGCACTCTCAATTAGAAATATTGACACTTACCATTTGGGAAGGCTTTCTGCATCCTTTTATGCTCAGTTTTTCTGTTCTGGAAAGTGACAGTGGCATTAGCCTCACTCAGAGGAGAGTGGAATGATGTTCATTCAGTGTGTAAACTTGCTTGCTGAGTAATAAAGTGCTATTATGGGAGGGTGTTCAATGGAGACTCTTTAGCCTAATGAAATCTGATCAGGGAGATGCAGTTTTAATAGCATCATTCATTGCTTTGTGTCCCCCTTGTCTTCAGACGTGGGTGCCAGGAGGTAAGTTGTCTAGCCTGAGCCTCCAGGAGCATCCCAGGAAGGTTACAGATGTTAAATTTTATACATACTGAAATTTTAAGCATTTATTTTTAATCAGGATTTGTGCTTACCAATGGCCTGTTAAAAAGTAATTGTGTAATTAGCTCACTAAATCACCCTTTCCTCATCAGTCTTTCTCATCTCTAAAAACAGCCCTATATCACTGCTGCTTACTGTCTCTGAAGATAAGCTTGTAGGGACTTCAGAAGTATTTAGCGTACTGGGTGTATGAGATTTAAATAGCCATTTTGAATTAGATTCCTTATTATATCCAGAATTTTAAAAAATGTTTCGATTGCTGTCAGACTGTTGTGCTAACATTATAAACAAATTTCCTTGGGAGGTGAACTCTTTGGTTTCTTTATGTAGAGGCTGCTTTTCTTTCCAATTTCATTTCTCCTATTTTTAAAAATGAACTTTATGGTTTAGATTTACAAAAATGATGCAGAGGTCATACTGCCTAATCCTGTGTGTCCCTCACTCAGTTTCCCCATTGTTAACATTCTACATTACTGCAGTGCATTGGTCACAACCAAGAATTTAACACTGACAGCCTCTTTCTTTGACTTTATAAAATTGTTTGATTATATAGTTAAGTGATCTGTAAAAAATTTAGGACCTCACAAATCAGCATCTTTCAAGGATTTTTTCAAAGTGGTTTAGAAATGTGTACAAAAGCAATTTAACGATTAAATTCTGTGTACTTATTAGTTAAAATCAATTATCTCCATTAATATTATCTTCTAATGCTTTTTAACTTAATCATATGTACTGCTTACCTCAGGATATTCCTGAGCTTAATAATTCCATCTTAGTAGTACCTTCAATATCTATTTTTGAGTAGAATATTAATATTATTCTTTCTTTCCAAGGAACCAGAATGAAGACACGGGGCATCAGATGCAAACTCCAGTGAGCTCCTTGCTCCTTTTGGAGCAATGTGCCTGTATAACTAAATGGCTTTTTTTTTTTAAAGAAGTGACATTTTAAAGCAGTTGCATATTTTTTTTTAAAGAAGTGACATTTTTAAAGAAGTGACATCAGTCCATTCTCTTCAGCAGCACCCCCCTACACACACACACACACACACACACACACACACACACACACAAACACACTTGTTTTATCTCATCACTGCTTCTTTGCATATAGAGGGGAACAGGAAATCTGCTCTACCAATGAGAGTAAGAAAGAGTGTATTTCTTGTCTCACTCAGCAGGGAAAAGATAATGTGCAAAGATGCCAACCTGGGCCCTGGGATGAGAAGTGAGTTGACATGTCCCCTTCTGCTTGGTTAATTCATTGGTTTGGCTAAGAAGAGTCAATCAAAATAAGTTTAAGAGACTTACAGCGAAAAAGAAGATAAAACTTGCTAAAAAATAAAAGCAAAGAAAAGTGGAGGTTCCATTTATAGCCCACGTGGTGCCAGGTCTCTAAGATCTAAAAGAAGGATGTTCAGAGGAAACATAAGGCCTCACCAGCCAGGGGCCATGCCATGGGCACACTGCCTCCTTCCTGTTCCCTTCTCTGCAGGGAAGTCACTGTGGCCTTTTCTGGCCAACAGACTGAGGGGCAAGTAGGGGAGTTCTTTGCTTGACTGACTACAATACATTCATTTTCTGTCTTTCCTAATAAAATACACAATTGGGAAAAAACTGTTGGTTTAGTACTTGGAAATCTCAATTCCATGAGCCCCTTGTAACAAATTATAATTCTTGTTCTCCTCATAAATTATTTTCTATACTTTTGACACATAATAATATATGACTTCCAAATCTCTCTAATTGGCAATTACTGATGGGAAGAGAAAAGAATTAACTGATAGAAAATGTGAATCTCAGGATATATTTTTTAAAATATATTTTATGTATTACAGTACCTTACTAAATACAGATTTCAAAAGTACAAGTGGTGGTTATTTCTATCTTAATGAGTAAATATAATCTTTTCTTTCTATT
The DNA here is from genome assembly GCA_004026905.1 of Hystrix cristata. NCBI lineage: Eukaryota > Metazoa > Chordata > Mammalia > Rodentia > Hystricidae > Hystrix > Hystrix cristata. Next base: position 53,653 of record PVJO010002142.1, on the reverse strand, counting down.
CTGAGCCCAGTACTATTCAGATTCATTAAAAGGTACTTGAACATTCTATCATTTTGATTCGAAAGGAATTTTTATTTTATGTATTCTTCCTTACCCTTACTCCCAAATTCACACTTCAAATTTCTACTGCATCTATGTGATGGATTTCCGTTCATATCCCAAGCCCAGCACAGGACTCACCTTAGAGCAAACAAGAGTTGCAGCTATTTGCGAATAGATGGATGTGTATATGATCCTGGGAGTCTACTTTTAGGTGACTTTCATGCAGCTGCTCTTGTCCTTCAGCCCCATCCTGCAGCTTCACTACCTGCTCTGAAGGCACTGTGTGGCTTGATACACTAGTCAAACTGGCTTTTTGCCTCTGCACTTAGTCTGGTTTCTTTCATGGCTAGTTTCCATCCTGGAAAATTGGTGAAAATGTTAGCAACTGTAGACAGTAAATACAGTCACCCCTTGGTATCCATGAGGGGTTTGTACCAGGACTATGAAGACTATCAAAATCTATGGATGATCAAGTATTTTGTGTAAAATGGTGTTGTGTTTCACACATTCTCCAATATACTTTAAGACATCTCTAGATTTCTTACAATACCTAATAAAATGTGAATGCTATAGAAACTGTGGCTATCCAACAATATTTGGGGGGGGAATGACAAAAAACTGTACATTTTCAGTACACATACAATTCTTTTCCAAAGTTTTTCTATCTGCTGGTTGATTGAATCTGTGGACATGGAACCCGAAGTTACAGAGAGTGACTATACCTCTCTAATAAAACAAGCTATTTTTGCCTCCATCCGTGAGGTTACCTGATGTCAAATCAAAGAGTGAGGGAGTTAAAGTACTGTGGCTGTGCGATGTCCCTCTTTCCTGATGGGCTGTAGATGAATATGCTCTTGCTAATCATTTCAGAACCTTCCTAAGCCTCACACCAGGGCTGCTGGCCACAAGGTGGCTGAGAGACTCACTTTGCTTTTCTTCTGTTGGACAGTTGCCAGTAGAGAGCACTGAGCATAATAAACTGTTAGATGCTAAATAATCCTGTTAGCAAAATGAGGATTTCTGCTTCCAGATGCTGAATTACATGTGTGCAGTGCATTTCTGAGTGGGTACAATGCAGCTCCGCTTACTGGGAGTAACTTTTCCCAGGTTTTTTAACACTGGCCTATAAAGATCCAACGTGATTGAGGCACATGGACCCTTGCAGTTAACAGACCACCACGAGGCTGGAAATGTACATTGGTGCAGGACCTCATTACTGCTGCTGCCTAACTGGGCTCACTTTTCATGATATGGCAAGACCAGATGTTTTTGCTCCATGGGCAGAGTACGCACACATTTTCTAGCATATTAGATTGTTGTTATCATTGCAATGGTTATTTTTTAAATTGATGAAATTGTGTAAATTATGAGGTAGAACATGATGTTTTGATGCATATCCACATTATGTAGTGGCTAAATCAAGCTAATCAACTAACATGCATTAGCTCACATACCTGTTTTTTTGTGGTAACACTTCAAATCTACTCTCTTAGTAGTTTTCGAGTATACAATATTAGCTAAATCTGGGTGATGTACAATAGCTCTCGTGAACTTATTTCACTTGTTTAAATGAAATTTCATATCCTTTGATCAACATCATCCTGGTACTCCCATGCCCTAACCGGTGGTACCTACCGGTCTACTCTCTTAGATTCCACACGCAGGTGAGATCATGCAATGTTTCTTTCTGTGCCTGCCTGGCTCATTTCACTTATCATAATGTGCCCATGCTCATCTGTGTTGCTGAGAATGAGAGAATTTACTCCCTTTTTAAGGCTGGGTAATATTTCATAATGCATATACACCATATTTTCTTTATTAACCCATCTATTGATATATACTTGGGCTGCATCCATATCTTGGTGACTACAAATAATGCTGCAATGAACCTGGGCATGCAGATATCTCACTGACATACCCATTTTACTTACTTTGGGCATATGTGGGATTACTGGATCATATGGTAGTCCTATTATTTAGGTTTTTGAGGAAACATCATATTACTTTCCAAAGTGACTGTATTCATTTATATTCCTGCCAACAGTATGCAGGGATTCCATTTTCTCCACATCTCCCCAGCAGTTGTTACCATTCCTTTTTTGATAGAACCATTCAAACAAATGTGAGATGATATCCTTCTGAGGATTTGCATTTCCCTGGTGATTCATGATTTACAGGTTTTTCTTCATCTATTCATTGGTCATTTGTGTATCTTATTTTGAAAAAATACCAGTTTAGATCCTTTGCCCATTTTAAAAATTGTGTTGTTTTCTTGCCATTGAGTTGTTTGAGTTTCTTATATATTTTGAATATTAAGCCCTTACCAGATGTACAGTTATAGCTTGTAGCTAGATATCCCCTCAAGCCCTCATGTGTTCATAGGTGGGGCTTGTGGGAATGGCTGGATTATTGTTTCATAATAGTGGGTCATGGGTGTGTGATACTGGATTCATCCACTGACTGGTTTAGCAGAGTTCTGGGTGTGGGTGATAGACTTCTGGGTGTCAGTGGCACCAACCAATAGGATTCCAGACTAAATGAATAAAAAGGGAAAGAAGAAGGAAGTCTCATCACTTCTTGCCTGCCATGCCATGAAGTATTTCTCCTCTGCCAGGCCCCTCTGCTGTGCCCCACTGCCTTGGAGCCACTCAACTGTAGACTAAAACTCCTACAAACTGTCAGCTAAAATAAACGTTTCCATCTTTAACTTGTGGGTTTCGGGTATTTTGTCCCAGCAACAACAAATAACTAAGACATAGAGTTTGCAAAAATTTTCCTGTATTTCATAGGTTGTCTCTTTACCCTGTTAATTCTTTCCCTTGCTATTTTTACTCTTGTGTGTGTGATTTTAGATTCACATCTGTAAAATCATTGCCCAGACCTATCTCAAGAAATTTTTCCATGTATTTCCTTGTAGTAAACTTATAATTGCAGGTCTTAAATCTTTAATAAAATTAGAATTGATCTTTACATACGGCATGCTATAAAGTTCTAATTTTATTCTTCTCCATGTGAATATCCAGTTTTCCCTATACTGTTTATTGAAGAGATTGTCTTTTCCCTCTCGTGCATTCTTGGCATCTTTGAGGAAAATCAGTTGACTGGGAATGTATGAATGTATTTCTGGGCTCTTTATTCTGCTTCCTTAGTTGATGTGTCCATTTTTTTGTTTGTTTGTTTTTTGTTTTTGTTTTGTTTTTCTTATGCCAGTGCCATGCTGTTTTTGCTACTGTAGCCTTGAAATGGTTATATCTTTGTTCTTTTTGCCCAGAGTGCTTTGACTATTCTGGATCTTACATGGTTTCATGTCAATTTTAATGTTATTTTTTTCTATTTCTGTAACAAATATTAAAGGAATTTTCATAGTGCTTGTTTTGAATCTGTAGGTCACTTTGGGCTGTACAGGCATTTTAGCAATATTTTTCTAGTTCATTAGATGGGATATTTCAGGTATTTGTGTCATGTTCAGTTTCTTTTGTGTGTTACAGTTTTCAGTGTATCACTCTTCCCCTGCTTTGTTTAATTATTCCTAAGTATACTTTTTTTTGGCAGCATGTCCTCTAGCATGTTTAATTATATTATTAATGGAGTTTATCATCAAACAACTAGGAAACTTTGTTTTAAAGTTCACCAGGCAGTTCTTTTTCTTTTTTTTTCAGGGAAGCATGGAGACATGGAGAGAGACAGATTTTTTAAAATATTTAAACACCCCCTTTGAGGCCCCACCAAAAAGATATTTTGAAAAAATGTACTTTTATATAGAACAAAATGTTGGTATAGCCCATGTCTGAGAATGTGCATTTTAAGTTTATTATAAAAGAAAAATACATCAGTTCATAAATGTTTTTATACTAGTGCCCGTTTAGATATAGGTTTGGAGATTGTTGTTGAAGGACTAGACATGAAACCTATCTTCATCAGAAAAACATTCACTTGTTAATCGATGCTGTCATTTCTTGAGTTGTGGACCTTCTCAGGCTGAACGGCTTCCCTTTTTAGTTGTTTATCTCAGGTCTTCTTTTCTGTGTCAGTAAATGTTCTTTACAACAAGTAGAGGGGTGAATGGGTCATTCTGTCTGTGTACTGCAGGTTGATTGCAGGCCTCCTAGCAGAAGGCTGTCTTCTGAGCCCTGGGGATTTGTCAGCAGTGAGGTGAAGTTCCCTATCCTCATGAAATTTGTCTTCTGTTGAGGAGAGAGGGTGGCTGATATAGTTAGTACGCAGATTATGTAGTTTGTGTGAAGGTGGCCAGTGCATGGAGAAGGCAGGATAAGGGGCCCAGATACACCGAGCTCAAACATGCCTTGCATTTTTTTTTTTTTTTTTTTTTTTTTTTTTTGTGGTGCCGGGGATCGAACTCAGGGCCTTGTGCTTGCAAGGCAAGCACTCTAATCACTGAGCTAAATCCCCAGCCCCATGCCTTGCATTTTAAAGTGGAAAGTGTTAGGCATTGGACTTGGAAAAGGAGGCTGTGGTGCCGAGCTTTGTAGGAAGGGAGGACCTGAGCAGGTGGGCATCTAGGGAAGGAACCTTGTTCTGCAGATACAGGTAGAGCAAAGCCCTAAAGGGTGTGGATGACAAAAGGATTCCATGTAGGACAGCGTGGCTGGAATAATGAGAGGGAAGAAGGAGCTCTTGGGGAGGTGAGGGAAAGGAGCTGCGGAGCAACTAATGGATGGCCTCACAGGCCTTTACCATGGTCCACATCAATGTTGCAGGGCTTTTTTGTTTTTGTTTTTAATGATAATGCCTTTATTCTAAATATGGGGATTTTCCTATCAGAATTTCCATGTAGTAGTGTTTGAGGTTTCTGATTCTTTCAAAAGCCTTATACTGACTATTTTATTGATCAACCCAACCTGCTGCTTTGTACCAAATCATGACACCAATGCAGCTGATTTAAATTCAGAACAAGTGGGCTTCATTTCATTATCTTGTAAGATTCTTGTTAGACAGGAATGAAGAACATTCTAGTTTGCAAACTTTTAACTGTGTAGATGGATAATTAGCTTGTGAAAAACATACTCAATTTTGCAAACAAGTACTGATTCTGGAAAGTAATTAAAATTAGTCATTATGGTACCACTTTGTGGATTTACCTTCCACTGCATGCTGTTAAGATGTTGTCTAAGCAAGATTAATAAAAAATAAAAAATCTTGACTGAACATCTGTTGCAAAGTGACTTTCAATTTGCATCTTCTCTATGTGACTTCTGATTAGAGTTTTGAGTTCAGGTAGCAGGAAACTGATTTGATCTGTTATGATCTCTTGTAATTTTATGTGTGGGGCAATTAACTGAAATGTCTATGATCCTCATAAGTAAAAAATAAACTAAAATATATGGATTTTATTCAAGGAGATTAATCTCAATATAGCAGTGTTTTGTATTTTTCTAATTAAAATTATGACAGTCACCAATATCAATTTTAAATGTCTTTGTAATTACTAAATGCAGCTTTAAATTTTGATAGTATTAGCAAAATGGCTTCTAATATTTTCATTATTTTAGGTCTGTGTAAAAATAATAACTTGGAAATTGGAAATATGAATAATTTCTATGTGACGTTGGATGCATTGATATATAAATATATATATAGAGAGAGAGATTGATATTCCTTTGAGTATTTTTCTCAATGAGTGGACATCTGAGAGATTTTTTTCCACAAACCATGACGTGAAAACATCCACAATTTTTACTCACCATATGCATGACTGTTGACTTACTCCAGGTGCCAGATGGTTGTCTTAACATACTAATTAACATCAACTTTGTCAAGTGAAAATAGTGTTTAAATTCAGCTTCCAATAAGCCCCCTGTCAGTCCACTCCAAGGAGAATGGGCTCTTCATAAGGGCTTCAAGTCAGTGCCTGGTACACAGTGTAGTGAGTGATAATTGTAAAATATGTTGCTTCTTAAGTTTTGCTGTATTACAGCTTGACTTTACATAATTATTTCTTTTGGGGTACTATTTACTCTTACCCTTTTAATAAGAATTTTAAAGTATCCTTATGATGTGTTTTTGATGCTCACTTTTAGTGTTGATCCATTTGCTCTTCAATAATAAAACTTTATTTTTTAATCATATTCATATTCATATTTCTTTAGCTTGGCATAGTTACAGCTGGTTCCTAGGTTAAAATGACTTGCTGAGCGTAATACCTAGGGTCTATATTAAGCTAACTTTCAAAGTAATAGTTAAAAATTAACTCCTAAAGGCATGTCCATTAAAATCACTAAGTAAACAAAGACCTTCCTGTCATTTTTATGATGTAACCTTGTCCTGATAGTGCTAGTTTCTATAGTAAGGTTAGAAACAAAAATAAGACTGACTTCAATTATGAAAGACAATCAAAATTATGGCTAGATATTATTTTAATTTTCTTAGAAACCTTCTTCAATGTAAACCGCATCTCCATTCTTTTAGATATAAGAGACTCTTGTAAATTCAATTACAAAAATAACTTATCCAGTTCAATAGATTTTCTATGTATATACACCTACACACACACACACACACACACACACACACACACACACGACATTTAAAAACTAATAGAAACCAAAATAACAAAAGCTATTTAAGATCTATATGACGAAATCACAAAATATTCCCGAATGGCATAAAAATAGACTGGAACAAATTGAGAAACAGTTTATGTGTCTAAATGGGAAAGCTGGTATTGTATGCCTCCACAATTAGTTTAAAAATTCAATGGTCTGCCAATTTAAATCCCAATGGGATTTGTTCCTCTCAAAGTGTGGTTCTATAGTTCATGTGAAAGAATAAATTGGTATGAATACTCAAGAAAAATGGGAAAAACAAGAGCAATGAGGTAAGGTTTGCAATACTCAAAAGCATACCATTTGAAAGCTGCAATATTTAAAGTATTAATTAAATTGAAACTAGTCCATTTCTTTGTATGTTAAGAGCAAGAAGGACTCCTCTGAAATATCAATGTTAATTGCATATGGCTTATAGGCAATTGTGATTTTGAAATTTTCATGTAAGGTTAAGGATATACAGTGAAATCCACCCTCTATAGTTCTGAACTTTGGCTAATATGTACAGTTATGTAACAACCACCATCAACTACAAGATATAAAATATTTCCATTTCCCTAAAAACATCCTTCATTCTCTATCATCCGTGTCCACCCTTTTGTGACTTATTTTACCTTTTCCAGAATGTCATTGAGTGGGATTGTACAGTATATGGCCTCTTTCACATAACACAGTATATTTTGGATGTATCTATGTTTATCAATTTTTATTGCTGAGTAATATTACATCCTATGGATATGCTGCACTTTGTCTGTTTCCTGCAAGTACACGTTGGAGAATTGCCAGTGTTTGACAGTTGCAAGTAAAACTGCTGCAAACATTTGCATGGAGGTCTTGGTGTGGTCAGGAGCTTTCATTTCTCTTGTGTAAATACGTAGGTAGGATGGTGGGTTGTATGGTAGGTAATCTGTCTAGGAAGCTGCCAAATTGTGTTCCAGAACGGCTTTATCATTTTGCCTTCAGACTAACAGAGTTGGAGAGTTATAGTTGTTTCTTCTTTTCAAATATTTTTCACATTTTATCCATTTTTGTGTGGATAATAATACTATCTTAAGAGTTGCTCAGTTGAGCAAATTAAGCTCAATAGTAGCTTAATTTGTATTTTCCTTTTTACTAGTGACATTGAACATATTTTCATTTGTGTCTTTGACATTTTGCGTTTCTGTTTTGGTGAAATGTCTCAAGTTTTTTTTTTTTTGCGATTTTTGATTGTTTTGAAATTGGTTTTGATGATTCTTTATATATTCTGAAGACAAACCCTTGGTTGGATATTTATTTAGTAAATATTTTCTTCAATTCTTTGGCTGGTCTTTATAGTTTCTTTTTCTTTTTTTACTTTTTTTTTTTTTGCATTTTTAAAAAATTTTTACCAAGAACACGTATTGGTACATTGTACACATAATGATCATATTCAACACGGTTATTTTGTACCTGTACATGGTATATCTTGGTTTTCCCCTCTCTTCCCCTCCCCTCCCTTCCATTCCCCCACCCTTCCTTATTTGCAACAGGTTTATTTACATTTTTCTATTTTTTCCCCTTTCGTCTTACTTTTCTTTTAACCTTCCTTCTTTTCCTCTGCTTTCCCTATCTAGTTGTCCTCTCTTTTGAATACTATCTTTTTTTTATATATATACATAATATCTATTATACCCCTTTGTCCTTATTTACACTTACGGTTTCTCATATCAGAGAAACAATTCTATGTGTACTGATAAGTGTCTGATTTATTTATTTCACTTAAGTGTATGTTCTCAAGGTACATCCATTTACCTATAAATGTCTCTAGTTTGTCCTTTTTTATGGCAGAGTAGTACTCCATTGTGCAGAAAAACCACATCTTCTTTAGTCATTCATTAGTTGTTGGGTATTTAGCTTGTTTCCAAGACTTAGCTATTACAAATTGTGTTGCTATGAACATGGTTGTGCATATATCACTGTGGTATGATGATTTTAATTCTTCTGGAAAGATACCCAGCAGAGGAATAGCTGGGTCAAATGGAACCTCTAGTTGTAGTTTTCTGAGGAATCTTCACACTGATTTCCACAGTGGTTGGACCAGTCTACACTCCCACCAACAGTGGAGGAGGGTTCCTTTTTCTCCGCAGCCCTGCCAGCACTTGCTATTGGTTGATTTCTTGATACTAGCTATTCTTTCTGGAATGAGATGGTAACTTAGTGTTGTTTTGATTTGCATCTCTCAAATGACCAATGATGTTGAACATCTTTTCATATGTTTATTTGCTATTTTTAATTCTTCATCTGAGAAATGTTTATTCATTTCAGATGCTCATTTTTGGATAGGGTCTTTAAGTTTGGGGGGTTTGATTTTTTTGAGTTCTTTATATATTCTAGATGTTAGACCTTTGTCTGAGGGACAGCTGGGAAATTATTTTTTCCCTGTCTGTGGTTTCCATCCCCACTCTATTAGTAATTTGTTTTGTTGTGCAAAAGTCTTTTAATAGGATGTCGTCCCAAGCATTGCTTCTTTGTATTGTTTCCCATGCAGTCTGAGTTCTCGTCATAAACTTTTTTCCAACCCCTATGTCTTCGTGAGTTCTTCCTATTTTATTCTCCAGGAGATTTAGTATTTCTGTTTTAATGTTTAGATCTTTGATCCACTTCGATCTTAGTTTAGTACATGGTGAGAGACATGTATCTAGTTTTAGTTTTCGGCATGTGGCAAGCCAGTTTTTCCAGCACCATTTATTAAAGAGGCTATCTTTCTTCCAGTGAGGGTGTTTGGCTCCTTTGTCAAAGATGAGGTATTTGAGTCTGTTTGGAGTTGTTTCTGCATCTTCTAGCCTGTTCCATTGGTCCTCAGGTCTGTCTTCATGCCAGTACCATGCTGTTTTTATCACAGAAGCTGTATACTATAATTTCAAGTCGAGGATTGTGATGCCCCCCCTGCCTTATTCCTGTTGCCCAGAATTGTTTTTGCTATTCTTGGTCTCTTCTGGTTCCAGATAAATTTCACGATTGTCTTTTCTAATTCTGTGAAGTATGTTATTGGAATTTTGATTGGAATTGCATTAAATCTGTGTAGTAATTTAGGAAGTATGGCCATTTTCACTGTGTTGGTTCTTCCTATTCATGAACATGGGATATCTTTCCATTGTCTGAAGTTCCTTTCAATTTCCTTTTTTAAAGTACTATAGTTTTCTATGACCAGATCTTTTACTTGTTTTGTTAGATAGATTCCTAAGTATTTCATTTTTTTGGATGTAATTGTGAAAGGAATATCTTCTGTTATTTCTTTCTCAGTGAGTTTGTTATTGGTATATAGGAATGCTATTGACTTTTAGGTGTTGACTTTGTATCCAGCTACGCGACTGAATTTAGTTATTAAATCTAGAAGACTTTGGTGGAATTCTTGGAGTCTTCTAGGTAGAGTATCATGTCATCTGCAAATAATGATAGTTTAACTTCTTCCTTTCCTATCTTTATTCCTTTTATTTCTTTCTCTTGCATGATTGCTCTGGCTAATGTTTCTAGGTCTATATTGAATAATACTGGTGATAATGGACAGCCTTGTCTTGTTCCAGATTTTAGTGTGAAAGCTTCAAGTTTCTGACCATTTAGTGTGATGTTGGCCGTTGGTTTGTCATAGATGACTTTTTATCAGATTTAGATACAGACCATCTATTCCTAATTTCTGTAGGGTTTTTATTGTGAATGGGTGTTGGATTTTATCAAATGGTTTTTCTGCATTTATTGAGATGATCATTTGATTTTTGTCTTTGATTATGTATAGTTTCTTTATAGTCTTTTCAAGACTAAAATTACTTGATTTTCATAAACTTCAATTTATCTTTTTTCATGTTTTTTTGTTCTCAAAGAAATTTATGTCTAAGCCAGTGTTACAGAGGTTTTCTTTGAAAAGTATCAGCGTTTTAAGTTTTGCATTTAGGTGTTTGATAGCATTTTTTGGTTAATTTCAGTTTTAATTTTTGAATATGGTGTAAAGCAGTGATGGCAAAACTTTATAGAGCTTTCAATTAAACAAACAACCTACTGCCACGTGTGTTTGCCACCACTGGTATAATGTATGGATCAATCCTCCTCTCCTCCCCTCCTCTCTACTTTTGTCCTTCCTTTTCATTTCTGTGTCACCCATTTATTGGAAAGACTATAATTCAACATTGATTTTTCTTAGCACCTTTGTTGAAGACCAGTTAATCATTTGTATGTGGCCCATTTATTTCATGTCTATGTCGGTTCATTCCACTACTATACTTTCTTGGTATCTGAAGTTTTATAGTCTTAAAATCAAGTAACCTGTGTCCTCTGAATTTGTTCAAAGTTGCCTTGACTTTTTTTTTTTCTCTTTTGGTTTCCTGTATGTATTTTAGAGTCAGGTTGTTAATTTCTACATAGGTGCCTGCTAGCATTTTGAAACTGTAGATTTATTGGCATCTTGAGGATACTGACTCTTCCAAGCCCTGACTATGGTATACTCCACCTTTTAAGGAATTACTTGATTGTCTAATCAAAATTTTAACACATTTTTATATTCTCCTCCTCCTACTACTCACCACCACCATCATTGTAATTACTATTCACTTCTGTACCCACCAATCATGCTAATTTAAACCTCTCAGGAATCTCAGATTTTAGAAACAGTATTCCATTTTTACAGGTGAGGAAGCTGACTCAGGAATGTTACACAGCTGCCTGCCTTACACAGCATTCCCAGTCTTGTTCAAGTTATGATTCCACTGTGCCCCTGAGGTTTTTGGTCTTCACTTCTAGACTAATTTTTTTAACATGTACTCATAATATTTATCAGAAGACAAAACATATTGTAGGCTAAATGGAGCAAGAGTGATATTAAGAATCCATATTTGGTAGTGAAAAAAGGACATTTGTACTCTTAACAGTTTCACTGTAGAGTCTTTGTTAAGGCCAGAATATATCCATGCAGTGAATTATCCAATTCTGTTAACCATTCTTACGTTTAAGAAATCTGCATATGATGTAATTTTATATGCAAGAAAGTCTACTTAATTATATTTAGCCACTCAAATATTTTCCTGTGTGAATATTCCTATTCAAATCTCTTTACTGTAGCCCTCTACTCAAGTGTGAGCTAAAATATCTAAATCATTACTTGTAGTCCTGTAATTATATTCAGTAATAGTTCCTCTGATTGGAAAATACTTCCTTTCAGAATTCCCTTGGCAATCTGTGATCACTCTTCTTTGTAATATTTGTAGGACTGTGTCCTAATTAATTGTTTTCATGTCTGTTTTCTCACTAGACTGTGGGTAGACATTGTTTTCTCTCAAGTTTTTATTTTGAAATTTTTCATATGGACAGAAATGTTAAAAAATATTCCCATAAAACCTGCATAGACTTACTTGCCTGTTCATATTGTACTATGTTAAAATTACCTCTGCCCCCTCCACTGTGGGCTTATATTAATGAAAATGTCTAGAGCAAAAATTGATCACAGACACCATGGAACATCATCCCTAAAGATGTGTTGTATCTCCCAAGAGTAATTCTGCTTCATTGTCACCATAATATTGATACTTAAGAAAAGCAACAGTTATTCTCTAGTATGATGTTGCTTTTACTCTTATGAAAATTTCCCATTGATCTTTTCCAGTGTGTCTGTTCCTTTCCTCATGATTGAACAGTTTTGTGTAAAAATACCAAGAAAGTGACAGCATACTTGGCATTCCATGTCACCAGGAGGCTGGGCCTATAATTAGAAAAAATCTTGGGGTGATTCTTTCAGATGGACTAAATGTCTAGGTCCCTGAAGATCTTTCATGTGATGGTTTCATTGCCCTTTGGGGATCATTGCCTGGATCCACATTCCTTTAGATGTAGAAACTTAGATTTCTAATTATCTCCTTCCTCTGTGTTCTTAGCTTGCAGATTGTATAGAGAAGGTTTTCACTTTTACCTCTCAACTCCACCCCATACCTTGTATGTGTATCTGTATAGACTCAGAGTTTTTTTGTTTTCTTTTTTTCCTTACTCAATGTGTTATATATATATTTTAATGTGTTATATTTCTTTGTTCTCATTGTTCATTTTGACACTGAGGTTGTTCCAGCAACCTTGCGTGTGGCCAGTTGAGTCTTTAGTCTCTTTCTTTCCCTTGACATGGCCCTGTTAGTCTTAAAGAATGCCATGGACCAAGATTCCTTTCTAGTTATCCAGGTGTGTCTCTTTTTTTATTCTTCTGTTGACCAACTCCCAGGAGCTCAGTGCTTTCAACAATACACACCATTAACTGTTCCTTGAGTGTTGCACTTGATCCTACTCTGCCCTGTTTTAAATCTTAGCTTTTAGCCTTGTGCCTTTAGTTTCCTATGATACCTCACATCTTATGAATCCAAGGAACCTTCAGTTTTGTGAGGGGTGTAGTGAAGGCAAGCATGAGATGAGCATAGAGCCTCCACGGGACATGTTTTTGCTCTTAAGGCTTACTTTACACACCTGCTAGAGAGGCACATTGTTTCTGCAGAGTTGTTCTTGGGTCCCTGCAAACTGGGTCATGCTCTACCACTGTAGGTGATTTTGAAAACAAAGGTCAAGGCATTTATTTCCGTGTGCACTTTGACATTTTACATAGTTTGAAGCAGAAAAGCTGTTGGGCGATCTATTGTGTGATGTGTAGTATTTGAGCATATATCCCTATAGTACGTGTGTATATATTATGTACAAATTAAAAAAACTTGTAGCAAATACCTTATAACAGATTATCTGTGTTATCTGTGTTCTTTTATGTAACAGTCTCGTATTTCAAAATATATATCTTCCCTATGATTCATAAAACTCGGTATATGACATTATCTCTCTTTACTACATCATCTAGCCCATGTGAATTTCAATTTAAAGCCAATATTCTTTAATGACATATGCATTCCATTTTAGCTAAGAATTGTACCTTAATCTGTAACTATGATGGCAATAGTGTCCCTATATATACAGAAGTCCGTCAGAAAAATGTGTAGACTTATTGACCCTCTCTTCAATAACAGGAGTTTATTAAGATGGAATGACTCTTGTTTCTATTATATTGTGTACTGATAATGTCATATGATAAAACTTGGAAATCCTAAACTCTCTGAGGCTCTAATATTACCTGATTTATTGAGTTTATAAAAATAAAATACAAATTGTTTTGTCTTACTGTCTATCTTGTGTTAGCATCAAAAGAATTATATAAAGAAATTGTATACAAAGTATATTTTCATCATTGTACCATAAAGTATAATTTTTAAATTTTTATCTTTTATAATAAGTTTATAAGAATGTAAGATTATATTGAATAAGTAACAAACAATTATTATGAATATTTTAATATCCAAATATTCCCTTTTGGTGTATGTCCTATAAATGTCTTCCTACAGTTATTTCCACTGTAAAACTGAAATTGATTTTGTTTTTGAAATTAGATTTCTTTCCTTAAGTATCTGGAATGATATTAGATATTAGTACTGTATTAATTCAACCAACTACTCAATTTAGATTTAAAGCACATGTTTAGTTTTGTTGCTACTAGTTGAAAATATCTAATAGACAACTTTTATGTAGTTTATCAACTGTACTGTATTCAGTTTTATGTAGTTTTTTCTTACAAACATTCCTTATTCTATAGTTCTTTATAAAATAAGGAAATCATAATATTTTAGAAACTAAATGAGTGAAAATTAACCACATGTTGAATAAAGACATCATGGATTGAAATCACAGCCCCTTATTTTACCATAGTCTCTATGTCTGGGAAAGTTCAATTCATCTGAGAAAATATTCATTTTTTCATGAACTTCAGTCTTATTGATAGTACCCAATTCAGCCTTTTATATCTTATACTTAATCAAATATTTAATTAAAAATACAGACTTCCTTAGTAAGGCACAGAGATGACTCCTGAGACTTTTAATGTGTATAGCAAGGCACACTATCTTCTCTGTCTTCATTTCACAACTTTGTTCTTTCTGTATTTCTGATGATCATAGACTTCCCTTCCCCCACTCAATTCTAGCGGGGTTTTGAGGTAGCTTTGAAGAAATTGCATATGATATGAAAACAGCTAAGTGAGGAAATTAAATCAAAAGAAGAAATACTGTATTTTTTTATTTCAACAAATATAAAATAAAGGAACAATCTTACTGGGGTTATAGAATTTAGAAGCATTTTTCCATGTACATTGTTATTATGTTAAATAATAAATAATATATGGTTTAGAAAGGCAAATAGTTCAACTTGTCTTGAAAGTCAGCTATTCCCTGTGCCTTCTTCTCCATTCTCAATTCTCAATGCACAGTGGCAAATTCCCCCTCCCTCAATAGTGTTTTAGAATCTCTGCTTTCTTCCTGGTCTTCTGATTCTCACAATGCATCTCAGTAGTGCTGGCTATCAGTGGCCCTTTCATTCTGAACATTCACGAACTTTTAGTGAAATTATTTTATAGAATTTAATTAACTAATTTTATTTTTTAAAATCATAACAGTTTCTAAGATACATTTCATACAATATTGAAATCTGTTTAAAGTATACCATTTAATTGTTTTTGGCACATTCACAGAGTTGTTTTATACAGTTTTAGAATGTTTTCATCACCTGTGAAGGAAACCTATTTCTCATATCAGTCACTCTTTAATTCTCCCCAAATTTCCAGTTCCAGGCAACCATTAATTTGTTTTCTGTCTTTTCCTATTCTGGACCTTCCCTAAAAATGCATATAGTGTGTGGTCTGTTGTGACTGGCTTGTCAGTTTCTGCTAAGAAGTCAGCTGCAATTTTGATAGTGATTTTGTTGAATCTGTAGATCAATTCAGAGTGTTGTAGTCCTAACAATATTATGCCTTCTACTCTATGAACATGGGATATCGTCTCATTTAAGATTTAATTTTCTTTTCACAATAATTTCATTACTAACAATATTCAGTGTACAAGTCTGATACTTCGAATGTATTTCAATTTCCAGAATTCACTTGTCTTTGCTTGCATTTTCTCTAGTCTCTTGGTCTTTGTGAATTCGTGTATTTAAAAAAAAAGAAAAAGGTTCTTTATTGTCAATTTCATGTAAGGAATCAGGGATAAATTTTCGTCTTAAAATTCGTATTATTTGTTATATGAAGAATTCCACTTAGTATATTTTGGCAGACTTTAGAGGAGCTTTGGGGACTAATTTATGACATTTTAGACTTTGTGTTTTTTGGAATTCTTATTTTTGCCTTCTAAATCTTTTCATAGAGACTAAAGCATAGAAAATAAAGCATTTCTATATAAACATTTACCACTACCTTTTCATCTCAAAAACAGAAAGCCTTTGTGTTCTATGGGCCTTTTAATTTATCAATACCAAGAAATTATTTGTATGGATTTATTTCAAGTCACCCTTTGCTTTTAAATGGAAGATCAACTTTCAATTACATTAGTTTTCTTATATTTTATTTTCATAATGCTGCTTCACAGTACTGATTCTTTGGCTAGAATGTCCCCAAAACCAGTCATCAATAATTCACCAAGTTATACAACTTCCCACCTTTATTGCAGTTTTCCTCCAGGGTTGTTCAGTAACTTATTAAAAATTGCACTGGACAGTTACTTTTCCTTTAGTTTAAAATGGTGATTATGAGGTAGATTTATTCTCATCAGTATATTTGAAATTTAAACATCTAAATGAGCATTCCATCTCAGAGTACTTATCTCCGTGAAAGATAACATGGTTAAAAATTTTACTAAGACCCAGCTAGAAATCATTCAGTATTGTTTTCCATTCAGTCATTGGAGCTATCCTTTTATTCCATGTCAGACCTGCCCTCCCTGCTCAGTGGTCCAGGCTGGCTGTTTGTTGCTCCAATAGCTTCTGTGGTTCACAGCTACCCAAAGATCCTGTGGAATTTTGACAACCTAGACAAGTATTAACATGTCTACCTTTGCCATGTGTCCCAGAGGGCAGACACACCCTGCATGGGATGCAGAATTCCTGGGATTGAGAGCATCAACATGTATCTGGTTGATGGTGTCAAGCATTTTCTTACCTTAATTTCAAATTTTGTGACTAAGTCCATTTTGCTTACACCTTCAGGACTCTTCAAGACTAGGAATTAAACCTCTCAGGTACCTAACCTTAGACAACTATGACCAGCTGACAA
Organism: Hystrix cristata; assembly: GCA_004026905.1. Classification (NCBI taxonomy): domain Eukaryota; kingdom Metazoa; phylum Chordata; class Mammalia; order Rodentia; family Hystricidae; genus Hystrix; species Hystrix cristata. The sequence continues at coordinate 36,925 of PVJO010002142.1, read as the reverse complement.
AGATACTATTTGAAAGCTGTGTCTCATCTTGTTTCCATTCTCCAACCTTTTGTTTTTTTAACCTGTTATTTCTATGTCTAGCAGCACTATCTTAACACCGAACTTGCCTGACACAGTGTGTCCTCTGCTCCACCACCAGGGCCCCATTACACTTGTTCCCAGTTCTATCTCTCACCTATCTTCTGTTCTATCTTTTGTTTGTTTGTTGTCAGTTCTATCTGTTCTCTATTCTCTGTTCTCTCTTCTAACTTTCCACCTTTCTGGTATACTGGGGCTCAAAGAGACTTAAAGCTGGGGCAACTGAGAGAAGTTCGGGGGTTGAGGCCTCATGGGATGCAGGTTCAGATGAGGGCTCAATGAGTGGTGTAAGGCAGGATCCAAGTCCACATGGATGGGTGGAGAAAATTGGAAATGAGTAGCTCAGGGGCAAGGGGAGTTGGTCCCTCCTCAGAGATGAAGTTTTAGTTTTGCAGGACTGATTTTAAAGCATTAATATGTTTTCTGCTTCTACAAGTAATCTAGGCACATTCTCTCTACCTTGACAATCTGGAGTGTTATTTTTCCCCTCATCATTTTGTGTGTGTTTGTTCCTGTGCTATATGTATAATTGTCTCCTTTTTTTCTTCACGTGTTTTCTCATGTTATTACAATATATCCTATTTCTAGGTTAATGTTTAATATTTGTACAGTATCTCATCATAACACTATGGTAGGATTGCTTGATTGAACAAGTAAAACTACAGGATACTCAGTTCACTTTGAACTTCAAGCAGACCACAGATATTTTGGTAGTATATGTATGTCCCATGCAATATTTCCAGTGTAATGTTTGAGACATATTTATTTTTTCTTGTTTACCTGAGGTGAAAAATTGAAGTGGGCATCCTGTGTTTCATCTTGCATCCATACAAAATATCATATTATTTACACATTTCTTTCTTTGGACATTTACCTATTTTCAGTGATGCAGTAGACATTTTGAGGCATAAAATTTCCTATTTTGAATTACTTTTTAGATGAGTTGTTATAAGTAGAATTACCAAGGAGATGAGTGTTTCTTTTTTTTCCAAGACTTTTCAAACTTATTACCAAATCAGTTCTAAAAAGGTTATAGCAATTTATGCTTCCACCAACAGCATATAAGAGTCCTCATTCCTTGTACCCTTTCTAACATTATCATCACTTAAATAGTTATTTGCCGTTTTGGCAGGCAAATAATGATATATCATTTTCCTCTTTGACTACTAATGAGGTTCACATTTTTTGTTACTGTTGTTGTTTATTAGGTGTTCAGTGTCCTGGTTTTGAAATTTTCTGCAACAGCATCCTGTCTTTTCACCCCTGGTTTGCATTGCTTTGAAGTCATAGGAATATGTCTTATTTTTATTTGGTTAATTATTTTTATTCAGAGGTTGGGGTTGAAGCCCAATCCCCAGACGCAATTTCTAAGATGAGCTTTGCAAAATGGCTTGCCACCAGCCTACCTGCCAGCCTACCCATTGTTTAAAAATAAAAGCTTCATGTGATTCCCAAATGCATTTAAAATAAATCAATTAAAACATATAGTAATTTTCTTCTGAGCCTGCAGAATTAAATTTTTCTTTTCACAGTTCTCCCCCATTTTTGTTCCTAATGTATGACTGGTTTAAAATGTGACTTCCATAAATACTTGCTTTATCCACCCTTACAAACCCATTGCCACACAGCTCAGGGTTCTGCTGTTTTCGTGGTATAGTACTGCCCCTATAAAAACACTAATTCCCCAAGGATGATGCTCCAATCCTAAAGGATAGGGAGAGAATGGGGAGCATTTCTACGAATTTCAACAGGCCCATTACCCCTTTCTTACTGGAGCCCTAAGGTCCCACTTAGAAAAGAGCTGAGACAGCAAGACTGGCTTCTCTAAGAAAAGAAAGACTGAATGGTACCAATTGCTTTTGGCCCATTTTCTTAGGTTAAGTAAAGAGGGCATGTGCTCTGCCAGGAAGGAGTCCTCTAACTCATGGTGATGGCCTGTCCCTTGCCCTTCCTGGGCCTGCTGTAATTAGTCCCCATCGTTGTTAAATAAGGGGCCATTTGACTGCCTTTTCAGGGACAATCTTGTCCAACAAGAAGACCTCCCGACTAACCATTTACATATTCCCTGGACTTACTTTATGGATATTCCTGTGTCTTTTCAGTTTCATTTTTGGTATCATATCTGTTCCCTATTCCTTGCCTTGTGTGAATTTTCAGCTGTGCGTGGCAGTCTGCTCCTTAGATTGAGTACATCTGTGTTACTGTTCACATACCTGGCCTGACCTGCCCCTGGATGCGTGAGCTTTTCTCATTTGTGTTACTCAGTGCTCATGCCCTCAGCATTCTCAAGATCCCTCAGGAGTCTGTTTTCAATTAGATGTTTTAAGTTAAGCACAGTGCTATATTGCTTTGGGATTATAAATAGCTGAGTGGATGATTTCAACGATTCTTGCATGTAAGTCTTCATTGTTGAACTGCTTTGACCTGAAGAAATTATGGTAATTTGAGTACCTACTAGGTGCATGTGGACTGCTGTGGGCTGCTTCTTATTTTGGAAATGCTCCTCATCTCACAGGGAGGGGACCGACTGCGTCAAGGAGGAATTTGGGGCATAGGGTTATACCGGCCTTTCTCTTTCATCCTCTTCCAACTTTCTCTGATGATTGCAACAGCGGGAAAAAGAGAAGCTCTAGCTTATACTTGTCATCAGCAATCTTCTCAGACTTCCCAGAGAAAGAATTAAAATACACATCTGGACAGGAGGCAAAGAAATTAGGCCTGCCACTAAGTACCTGCTTTGTACCCTTGAAGTGCTGGTTTCACAAGCAGCTTTCTCAGTTTCCTGTGCTCAAAAGAGGTTGTTGTTTTTACAGCCTCAGCACATAGTTCCGGACTGATATGTGACGTTATTAGGATGGTGATCCAAGAATGGCATCTTCTAAGGAGAAGATGAAATACAAAGGCAACTGCTCTTGAGCACGATGAGATGCCACATATTTATGTATTTCAAAAGTTCACATTCATAAATAGACATTTTGCCATTTTACTAATCACTCCTCCAGTGCAAAGCAAGCATTATTTAGCTCTTTTCCTGAACATCACCAACTTGGAATTTAAATCTCGGCAATTATCATCATTCACAAATAATTTACATTTTTGGGCAAATAGAAGATACCATATCGTCATTATTGTATTTGCTCAATTTGTGTAATGCATCCTTTGATGATTCATTTGGAGGCATATATGTATACTGTATATATAAAATGGATTGAAGAAAATACTGTAATTTAACATTTCACTGTAGAGTGCATATCCCAGATTAATACAAAAGACATTTAGGCATTCATACATATTGCTTGGAAAACTAGAGTCAGTAAAAAAATGCAATTTGGGAGCTCATTTACTGGAGGGAAGAATAGCGGTATGTCTCACGCTATGTCTCATCCTATAAGTCTGCCAGTCTTGTACTGGCTTAATGGGAGAAAATATATAGCCTGTGTTTCTTAAAATGTCATTAATTTAGGAGTATATATTGAAAAGCAAGGGGGGCTTTATAATACTGTTACTCACCAGCCTTGTAAGTGAGAAATCGTAGTTAATGGCAAGAAGGCAGCCACCAAAATAAACACTCTTCAGGGCACACAGACACGTGCATACCCACAGCCACACACTTACTGGCCACCACTCTGTGCTTAACTGCTTTGACCCCTTAATTTCTCCACATCTTGATTTTGATAGTTTTTTTTTTTTTCCCTCCCTCTTTCTTTTCCTTTCCAGTTAGCTCTGTCTGGTATAAGAAATCCCCATCTCTCTCACTTGACATTCTGATGAGCCTGCCTTCCTCCCCCTTATTCTTCTTCAGGAAGAGAATTGTACCATAACTCATTGTGGAGTCAGTGGTGATTGCCTCTAAATTGGCCATGGGGGACACCGGCAGATTTTGAGAAATAAAAGACCTCTCTTTGCCATGGCCCAAGAGGAGGGGCTGTGCACACATTTTGCCTGATAATAAGGGAAGCACTTTTCCATGAGTGCCCAAAACATGAGTAGCTATGATTTCAATCCTGGCTTTAATTTTTGTGTATTTAATGACAAAATTAGAGCTTATTTTTCTCATTAGACAGCCTTGTGTCCAGAAACATTTAATGTATCTAGAGCGAAAGAAATACAGCTTTCCACCGCCCCCCTCAAAAAAAGAAAAAAAACCCCAAGGTTGAAAGTGAACAGTGTCTTATGCTGCTCAGCCTTGACCAAGGCATGACAGGACACAGGGCTCCCTGCCCAGCCCCGTCACCTCTCCCTGACGGTGTAAATGCCAGACTCTCAATTGACATCGGCTTTCTCCTCAAGGACTCCTCTCTCCTCATCTAATTCTATCTTTTGATCCATTTGCAGGGGAACTTCGTGGCTTGCATGACAGCTATTCTACGTCAAATGGAAGATTATCATTACGCCCACTTGATCAAGACTTTTGGAAAAATGAGGACTGATGTTGTGGTGAGTCTCCTTTTATGCTTTTCATGCACTAGAGTTTGGAGCCAACTTTATAAGCATGAAAACTTGCCTCCCATTGATTTCAGAAGCCACGCTGTCAAAGCAAAGCCTTGTTTCCAATAAGGTAAGCTTCCTGACTTGCAGATTGATGTCTGTCACTGCTCTGAAGAATTACTCAGACTGGGAATCCAGAGAAGTCCCTTGTCTTTTCTGGTCACAGTGTCATCTCCTGTGCCTTAAGGTCATTACCAGTTGAGATATGTTATCCATGGATAGTTGGCCATTAATTTCTGTCATTTATTGGTTGACTTTCCACAGCAAAAGGCTGAGAGTCTTTGTGGCTTTAAGCTGTACTCCATTATTAATAAGCTCCTATCATGGATGCTCATCAGCATTTCTCTAAATAATTCTCAGGTCAGCCTCAGTAAAGCTATGATACAACTTAATTAGGAAAATACAATAGAGGGAAATATATCAGTTAGGAGCTACCTCCATAATGACCCGAAATTACATTGCCATATGGCAGATATCTTCAGTAAGGCTACAGCCAAACTCGTTGGCATAGTTCCTGATCAGAAGTTGAGTTGAGCTCTTGGATTCCATTTCCAAGGACTCCTCAGTACCTACGAGTAACCACGGATTCCTGTGGAGTACACCAAATTCTAGTACTCCATAGAGTAAGGTTTGTTGCAGTAGGTAGAAAGGTAGATAGGTAGATGGATAGATAGATAGATAGATGGGTAGGTAGATAGATTTCTAAGAAGAACAAAAGTGAATCTGTACAATTTCCTTTAAACAAAAGGATACAAGAATGTGTACATGTCTGTGTGTGTTTTGGTTTTCTCTGAATATTAATGTAGAGGTGTACTCAAATATGTAGTATATATATCGTACTGTAGAATTCACTTGAAAGAATGGCAAAGTAAATCAGATCTTATATTTAGCATAAAATGCCTTAATTGAGGCTTAAATATTTTCCTATGCTCTGCTTTGGCCAGTGGAAAGAATATATGAACAATTTCATAGATAACTTTCTAGGCTGAATAATAAAGTTTTCCAAATGAGAAAAATTACCCATCTTGAAAAGTAAGGACTCCAATTAATAATGTGTGCTTTAGCAGAACAGTCGCATCATCAAAGCCTCCACAGGTGAAGTGTTAAAAACATCTAATCTAAACTATTAAGTAGTGCTGATTTTAGGGAAGCTTCAATGTATCTTGAAAAGTGACTGTGTATCACCATGTTTAAAAATTACTATAATTCGTGGAATTCCAAGTGTGTGCCTCACTCTTTGCTAAGAGCAGAGAATCAGATATATTTATTCCAGGTTGTGGTCCTAATTTCCCAAGAGATTCTTTTCCTTCACACACAGCAGTTCGGAGAATCAATTATTTGCAGACAATTTGATTTCCATTATAAAATGGCATTTGCTTTCTGGATATCTCAAACTCATACTACAAGGATGGTAAACCTTTTTTGTTGTTGATCTGTCAGAAACTCTGTAAAATATGTTCTTACTCATTAGCTATAGGTAGAGTATTTGACTATTTAACAGCTATCAAAAAATATGATCATTTCATGTGAAATTATTGGGAGTTAATTAGTGTTCCAAAATGAAAATAGCCCAAACTATTTTTTGGACACTTCCTTCCTTCTAACAAGCACTGTACTTCAGGTTTCCAAATTTATCACCTCTTAGTTTTAGTGAGTCATTTCCATAAAAAATCAGCATTATCATCGACACCAAAGTGACATGCCACAGGTCGCAAATGGCCTTTTGACCCCAAGATAGTGCGAGCACAGGTGGAAAGACTGATCCAGAAAGAAAAAGCAACGACATTGTCCACTCAAATCTCCCTCACAGTAGAAGCAGTCCTGACCCTCCTGTCTGAGCCACCGACAATCTTCTGACTCTTTGCAGTGGAGACACTGACCGGCCCTGTGATGCTGCTGTCCTGTGTCCAGGGCTCAGGAGGGAGGCAGAACACTTCCCCAGAGCCTCCGTCCTCAGGTGGAAGAGCTGAGGGGGGGACTCTGTACCTTCCAGGGGAGACTGCAACTTGTCACTTGTCACAAATCCACACGGAGGGGTTCTGGAAAAACATACTTTCTGGATCTGCTCTCTTAGAAGTCTTCCATGACCACACACATGGGGGTTTCTCCCACACTTAACCAATTTTCTGACACTGTGTGATTACAATTCTGTTCAAGTCTGACACTAACTACCTGGAATTAGGGTCAGATCCCTCAGGTTACAGGGCTCAGTTCAGGCTCCTGTACTTCTGACCAGACCACTGTAAATTGGGAATTCCTGTGACCATCCTTAGGGCGTGAAATGTGCTTGAATGGCTCACAGAACTTAGGGAGTCATTTTGCTCATGTGTACCAGTTCACTATGAAGAATACAACTCTCAAACAGCCAAAGAGAAGATGTGTATAGGAAGGACAAAGTATTCAGGAAGTGGGGGCGCTGGGGCACCCAAATGCTGTCCAGGCCCCCAGCCTCCCAGAGATCCACCTGCCCTGAAGCCCAGAAGCTTCTCGCATATGCTCCAGCCCCCTCCCTGATGTTCTGTGGGCACAGCTGAAAGTGCCAATCCTCTAATTTCTTAGTCTCTCTGGGGACCAGCCCTGCAGTGTCACCTCATTAGCATAAAGGTAGGTATGATCACAGGGGCTCATTATGGATGTAACCTTCCCGTTACTCAGGAAATTCGCAAGGTATTTGATACTGTGTTCTGGGGTCCCGAGCAAAAGCCAAGTATGTCCTTATGCATTACAGTGGCCCTTAGTAAATGTGTGCTGAGTGGTGGGGTCAGTGCAGGCTGCAACACTGTGCAGTGGTTACAGATGGATCAGACTCAGGGCACAGGACACTGGAAGGCTGACAGACTCTAGGTGCCACAGGCATTCTCTCCTCCAGCCCAGCCTCAGGAACTGGCCCACAGGTTCTGCAGCCTCCACTGATCCCAATTCTCCCATCTACTTCTGGAAGCAGAAGCAAGCAGGCCTTTGAGCCTCAGCATGTTCCAAATCCTCTCCCACCTTCCTGCAGTGTCAGTTCTACCCCTTCTGGGAACCCCTTTCTGACACCTGTCCTGGTCTGAGCAACTGGGTGTTGTCCCTCCCTTCATAGCAGCTTACCCAGTCTGTCCCAGTTCGTCATCATCCTGAACTGGGGTGGCCCAGGATGGTGTAATACGTGCAAGAAGTGGTAAGGGGAGGCAGCCTTGGGCAATGTAAATGTGAGCACGGGCAGTGTTGTTGGCTAAGAAACACTCCGCTATTGAAGTATGAGAGGTCTTAAAAAAACCTCGAGTTTCTTGTGAACTAGCCATCAAAGGGTGCTAAACTAGTGCTAGTCCCTATTGTGGGTGCATCAGAGTACTTCCAGCCATCAAAATTGTCTTTGCTCTGAAAAGATAGCCCTGCCAGTAAGCAGGCTGGAGTGACCCAGTGGGTAGGTTCCTTCTAGGCAGATGGGGCAGATGATGAAGAGAAGGAGCAGTACCGCAGCCTCTGCAGGAGCCAGGAGGGTCCCTGGGGGTAGTACATGGAGAAGGTTTGAGGCATCAAACCTTTCGGAATCTCCTCCTAGGCTGTGCTCAGAAGTTTTTTCTCCTTTCTCTACTTGTTTGCTTTCAACTATTTGGTTTTTTTTCTCCCTAATTATTACAAAATTATTTTAATGCATTTGTTGGTTTTATTTTTGTGATAATGGGGATTGAACCCAAGGCCTTTTTTGAGACAGGGTCTGTCTAAGTAGCTAAGTTGTCGAGGCTGGACTTGAACTTGCCATCTTCTGGCTTCAGCCTTCCAGGGCACGGGGATTACAGGAATGCGCCACTATATCCAGCTATCATTTGTCTTTCGAGTCACCTTCTTATTTTGAGATCATTGTAGTTTTAGACGCACCTGTAGAAAATAACAGAGTTCTGTGTACCCCTTACCCAGTTCTTCCTCACAGTAACATCTTACAAAACTAACGTAACATCAAAACCAGGGTTTTAACATGAATACAATCCACTGACCTTATTCAGATTTCCCATGCATTACTTGTATTTATTGTCCTGTCCATCATGAAAAAATTCAAACAGAGAATAGCTGAAAGAACGGTACCAGGTGAACAGTTATTCCCGTCACCTGAGCTTGTCAGGTGCAAGCACTTCAGCATAAGTGTTTCTTCTGTGTCTCTGCGTGTCTCTGTCTACACAGTAAATCCCCTATGAAAGTGAGAGGCATTTGGATTCTTCTCCCTAAGCGGCTCAGCAAACATCTTTGAGAATGAGAACATTCTTCAGCGATCTTACTGCTTCTTTGGAAGGACAACTGTCCTCTCATAGCACTGGATTCAACTTGCCTCCTTTCTTCCTTCTTTCACTATTTTCATCAGCAGCTTCCTTAAATCAGAGTTCAGTCTAGATTTATCTGCCGTTTAGGTTGATGTCTCTACGCTTTGCTTTTTCTAGAATAAACCTATCACCTTGCTTTCTTCCTTTCTTCATGGCATTGCTTATTTTTTGTTTTTGTTTGTTTTTGGTAAGTCCAAACAAGAGCTTGATAAACTATCCCTCATTCTGGATTCTCTGAGTACTGCCTTGTAATACCTGTCATCTGTTTTTTTCTACTCACTTCCTCATATTTCTGCAAACCAGAAGTTTGGCCTAGATTTCAAGTTCCACTTTTTGGCAGAATGTTTCAGAGTTGGTGCTAGCTCCTTCCTGCTGTCCCCTCAAGAGGCTGGGAACAACATACTGACCACACCAGCGGGGCTCCTTGACCACTGGGTTAAAAGGTGGTAACTGCCAGCTAATTGCATTGTAGAGATACGCACCTCTTCTTTGCAATTTTCAAGTAATTTTTTGAGTGAAACTGACAGCCACAGAAAGTTGAAAGAGATCCTATTCCCCAACAGTCTTTCATCAGATGGGTAGAAAAATCTATTGATAATCCTAAATGTTATTCCTTTGGCATAGTAGAATGGCAGTGTCCTTATTCTGCCCATTAAGAAACGTTATCTTTAATTAAGAGAATTGAGGAGCTGGGGATTTAGCTCAGTGGTTAGAATGCTTGCCTAGCAAGCACAAGGCCCTGAGTTTGATCCCCACCACAAAAATAAAAAAATAAAAGAAAAAAGAGAGAGAGAGAGAATTGCTAAGCCATTGTAGATGTGGTTTAAGTGCAAGACTGGGCCAACATGGCCACTTTATCAGACTTATAGTTGAAAGCATCCTCTCTGGCTGAAGTGAGGGGATGAAGTGGGCAAGAATGGACGTAAGTAGGTGGGAGAGAAGTCTCCTGTGGCAGGCCAGGTGGAAGAACATGACTCTTTCTTTGAGTTGATGGAATTAGGGATGGGGCGATGGAGGCAGACTTATGATAAGAATTTGCCTCTGGAATGCACTGGTGGTTATTGTTAGAGCTGCCCACTTATTGTATAAGGAGCCCTGTGCATAGTCCAACTAAAATATTCAACAGGAATAAAATGACTTTTTGTGAAATGATGAAACTTTCACAGAATATCCCTTGTTGTATTAAAGACTTCATTATGACAGTCTGTGAAGCCTTATCAACCATGCAGGGCAAATACAATTGTTTGGACCACCACGGCTAGTGAATCATGCAGCCTGACAAGGCAGCCTTGCAAAATCTCATCTCCCACTCTGTGTAACATTTTGTTTGATCAGCAAAGTCCCAAAATTTAACAGCTGAGCCATGCTAATGAAGTATGGGTCTGTGTCTCTTAGAGAAGAAAAGGAGCTGGGAGAGAAATGCTTCTCTTCTAGAATAATGAAAAACAGACCCTGCATCTCAATTATTAGGCTTCGAGGAATGATCAGCAAGAAAACTAGAGATTCTATGCAAATAGAGATGTGGCTAAATTACAGCACTCAGCAGGGAAAATGTGTAACCTGGTCATCAAAACGGGATGCTCTAGTGAAAGCAGGGAGACTAAGTAGGAAAACTTGAATCTCAATGACAGAACTGGGCAAAGAAGCCAGTTGTATAGCGGGGGGGGGGGGGGGCACCCAGGGTGCTTCTGCTTCTCAGATATGAAGGTTACAGGTCTCATGGGCAGAATTTGGAGGGCAATTTTGGCCTTATGGGTCACTGGACATCTGTACCAATTTTCTCTCCTGGATCTGCCTAGTCCCTAAGCTCCTTTCCTGGCCTGGAGTCCTGTATTGTAAATGGTAATCAGGATCAGTTGCTCCCTGAGTTTTATTTGTGGTCTTCACACCAAACCCTTCCCCAGCATATATGACTCATAGCAACCCTGCCTGGCCATTAAGACTGCAGAGAAAGTATGTTAACTTTAAACATTACCTAACTGTCATCAAATTTAACTTGTACTTCTTTGCAAAGTGGTGCTGGTGCAAACTTTGCCCTGGGAATTGCTTTCCTGGCTGCTTAAATTCCATTCACCACTTTGGCCTTCACAGCCGTTGCACCTAATTATGATTCAATAGATTAAATAAATGAGAAATATCCACTCCTTTGGTAACCTGTGGGTCGTGGCCTCATTTTTCTAAGTCAGTTCTCTATTGCTTTTCTCTTCCCATTCCAGGCCTTGAATATACATAGTTCTACCAGAGATGTCTGTTTTTCAAGACACCCACTTGGCTTGTTCAGGTTAGCACAGAATAAGTGTCCTGCTCTCACAAACAGGAAGTTCTCCTGCTTCCCACAGGCACACAAGGAGCCCCTAGGAAAGAATATCCCTTGCTGATGCCAGGAGCACTCTTACCTGCCTGGATGGGGGTGGGGCAGCAAAGCATCCCTTGAACCCTACCTCGGTTTCAGTTGACCGGTGTAGTATAAGGAAATCAGCTGTGAGAAGACAGAGCTGTCAGTGAGTCCCCTGGGGGATGGAGCTGCTGCATTGAAGAGTTTGACAAAGAAGCCACATGTTCACATTGTTTACATCACAGTGAATGTGTGCAGATGGCCAGGTCATGCCTTTTGCTTTTTTAATTACATAAGAAATAAAGAATGGATATTATTATCACATATTCATTCTGATAGGGACTATTCATAATGAAACATTGATTTAGAGTAAATACAAGGAAAAGATACAACCTACCTGCCTATTAGGCTTATAAAAATCATGTTTCCCTATAAGCAAAAAGGGTATGAATGCATATTGTAACCTTTGGGAATGTACTTTTCTTTTTTTTTTTTTTAACTGTTAGAGAGAGACGCCCAGGGACTATTTCAAAATATATCCTTGAAAAAACCATCTCAGACAAAAGGTGCCTAGACAAACACAAAGACAGAACTGACACACAGCTCCTGTGAATACATCTTCATTAAGTTTTAGAATGTTTTCGTTCAGCTACAAGTAATGGAGTCTTATAATCTCATCATTGTGCCTTCATGGGGGAGCTAGTTTTTACCTTTTTCTTGGTGGACTCTTCCAATGTTGTATTTTGTATTTCAGGATTTTCTGATGGAAACATTCATCATGTTTAAGAATCTCATTGGAAAGAATGTCTACCCTTTCGACTGGGTGATAATGAACATGATGCAGAACAAGTAAGTGCAGGGGGCAGCTCTCCCCTCATGCATTGCTGGTGGGAACAGCGATGTGGTCTGGGTACAAAGGCGACATTCTTACAAAGTGCCATCCCCTTCAGTGAGCACATAGCTCCTGGGGACATGGACGTGGCGATCACGGGCATTTCCTGATGCTAATACAGAGCTCTGACAGCTAGGCACATGGGCTCTGTACTGGGAGAGAAGCGGCCTGAAGTAGTAGAGAAGCTTCCTTAGCCATAATCAAGAACTGGGAGGTACTTACTATTCTCTATCACTGTGCCATCTTCTTTTAACCATGTTTTTATTAGCCACAGTGACTCTGCTCTGTGCTGGGCTTTTAAAGGGGTTTGCATTTTGCATATTTCAGATTTTTTAAAAACCATGAGCATTTTCTCCATACTTATGAATTATTAAACTTCTGCTTTGCTTATCATCTCCCTATGAAGGCTGTTGGTTAATATTCCAGCTCTGCTGGTTTTATAGCTGCTGGAAGCTCCAACAATGATCATAGACTTATCAATTGCATGAGAGGTTTAGGAGAGATTTCTGTAAACTGCCTTTGTTTTTCCTTATTACATTTTATGAAATAATTATAGGTTCCCCACGTACTAAATAGAAATAATGCAGATGTCTTGTATAAACTTTACCCAATTTGCCTCTGTGATAGCATATTGCAGAACTGTAGTACTGTTTTACAGCCTGGGAATGGACCATGATCATTTCGCTTATCTGTATTCTTTAGTTTTTGTGTTCAATTCTGTACAGTCTTACAATGTTGTGTTCTCGAGTGTATTGCCACATTCAAGCTATTGTGCAGTCCTATCACCAGACAAGTCCCCTTTCTTACCATTTATAATCACATTTACCCTTCCCCTTCAACAGCCCTAATCCCTGGCAATCCCTCATTTGTTCTCTCTTTCTGAAATGTTTCCCATTTTAAAAATGTTATATTAGCGCAGTTTTATAGTGTATTATCTTTGGGATTGTCTTTTTGCACTCTGCTTAATTTCCTAGAGTCTGATTTAGACTGTTGCATGTATCCACAGTTTGTTCCTTTTCATTGCTGAATAGTATTCCATAGTGTAGATTGGCCATGGTTTGCTTAATCATTTTCCCACTCAGGGATGTTTAGAGCTATTATGAATAACGGTGCTACAAGCATCTGTGCTTAGGTTTGTGAATAAACACAAGTCTTTATTTCTGTGGCATAAATGCTTAGGGCTGCAAACTTTAGTTTGTATGGTAATTGTATATTAGGTTTTATAAGAAACTATCAAACAATGGCTGTATCATTCCATATTCTGACCATCAGTATGAGAGAGGTGCGGTCAGTACACATCGAGCCTTTGGAGTTGTCAATCTCTTTGATTGTTTTAGCCCTTTTGATAAGTCTATAGTGTTTCTATTGGTAGTATTAAAGTTGTATTTCTCTAACAGCTTTGCCTCTTTTTAATACCTTTTGTCTGTCCCATATACAAATCCATAGCAGCAGAGACCTTTCCCTCAGTGTGTCCTGTGACATCAGGGTGAAGCTGGCCCTGAGCTCCACAAGCTGCAGGATGTTTAACAGCCCTCCACTGGGGCTGAGCATGGGGCAGCATTGTCTATCCTAAGTCAGGCGCTTCAGTGACTAGAATCGCCTTTCGTATGAAGACGACCAAGAGGCGAAGCTGAGGAGGGTTGGACACTGCTGGAGATTCAGCCCCAGCCTGTGGAGCACAGTAGGGTCCTGGCCTCTGCATCTCACCTTTCCACCTGCTGTGACTTCACATTACACAGGTGGCTCTTCCTTAGTATTTGAATTCCCCTCTAGAAAATGAGGAACTTAAAATAAGGCACAGGTATCTGCTTCTTCTTTCTCTGCTAGGGTTTACTTTTGTGATTGGCAATTAAGAATTACTCTGCAGTGCTGTAGAAGTGTTATTAATGGACTCTTTTTTCACATAAAAACAAACAAATCAGCAGCAGTAACAAAAACCCCACTGTCCAGAACATGGATCTCATTGTGTCTGGGATGAGGACCAAGGATAGCACTGCAGAAGGCCCTCCAGGGAAGCTCTGGAGTGTAGCCTGGGGAGACAGGGGTGTGAGCTCCATCCTCGGCCTCCTGACTCCAGCTGCAGACTTGGTCTCTGGGTCTCCCAGGCAGAGTCCCATGTGCTGGTGCTTAGGTCATCAGTTCCACACCCCTGGGTGGTCACTGCTCCCCAAAGCTAGATGCAACTGGCTCCCTGCTGATGTATGTCATGGTTCCCCTACTTTCAGTGTTCCCACCAAAGTGAACTGTCATCTTGCTGAAGATTAACATTTACTTATTTTTATGATGTTTTTATGATGAGTAAAAGCCTGGTTGCAGGTTTCACATCCCTCTTCTTACTACTCCATCCATTCCCTCCTTCCTCTAACCCTGAGCCCTGTGGGGGCTGGCCCAGAACGCCATATGATCAGTAAATGTGGTCTGTGGCTCACACCCGGGAGTGTTTTGGCCATGATTCCTGCTCCTGAGATCCTGTCCAGCTTTGTCTAGGATGTTCTGCTGTTTTGGGTGCAAGGAGGACCTGGTTTGCCTCATATTCTCTGGCACTGTGAATTGGCTGCAGAGACAGTCACCTTCTGCCTGCCCATTGGACATCTCCTCCAGCACGGCCACTTGAAAAGCTCCAGGTACTGTGACAGCAGATTGGTGTGGTGCCTCCTGGACCAAAGGCCCTGCATTTTAGGGCTGGAAAGGCAGGCTTTTTGCTTTGGGGGAAGGGGAACTCTGTGCAGATAGGTCACAGATTGCTCAGTGTCTTCAATTAAGACTTCAAAGGATAAATCTTGTGTGTGGGGTGGTACAGTCTGCAACAACAGTATCCTCCCTGTCCTCTTATTTATTGTGCACAGAGGCTGCAGCCCTGAAAGACATCTTGATAAGGGAAGCTGTTTGAATGTCAAGTCCCCACAGCCTATAAGGTGTTTTACATAAAACGTGCAGTGAAGTAGCTAATCACAAATTCAAGGCCAAGTGGCCCAGCAGCATTTCCTCCATTGGCGCTTCGTGGATAAGTCATGTGTGCGTGGATGTGTATGTGTGTGTGTGCGCGTGTGTGTATGTGGGTTCATTGGCTCCAAGTGGAAGCACTTCTGTTTGTAGAGATTCTGATCCTTAGAAGCTCAAGCAAACCCACATCCCTCAAGTTGATATATCCCACAAGAACAAGTCCCCATGTCAACGTGAACTGTAACAGAGTAACCAGGAGGGAGGTGTTTTAAACATAGATCAAAGGATGGGTGCTGATGAATGTAATTTTTATTCTCACATCCTCTGGCTCCCAAATGATACCCCGTCTGTGGAATAAACCTTTTGGAGACAGCTGGTTTTCTGACCCTTAAGTATTCTTTAACATCACTACTTAAATGCCCACTTTCAACAGATGAATATGTTTCCTTTTTCATGTAATGCATTCACTCTTTGTCATGTGATGCATGCATGGTTCTGGGACTCTGAGTAGGCTGCCCAGAGCATGCTGTCTGTGTGCCAAGCCTGCCATGGGGTTTTGTATCACAGAGTGATAGTGTCCTTGACACCCTCAGTGGCCCTCTAGGACAGCCATTTGTGTGCCCACTTTACTGATGAGGAAACTGAGGCTTAAAGGTTTATAATCTGCCAAAAGATACACAGCTGAGGTGGTAGGACTGGTGTTTAAACTCAGGCCAGCTGCCCAAGTGCCAGGCCCCAACCCCACCCTGCTCCTGTGCTTCTCTGTCTCAGGTGTGCCTTCTTTCTCCCCAAGAGGATGTTGCAGGCTTTTTACTCTAATGTCTTTCTCTTTTACACAAGGTTCATCTCTTACCCACGTGAATTTTGGGCATGGAAACCACAATAAGACTGCTTTTCCTTTTCTCCAGAAGCAAATGACATTAGACGTGATACTATTATTATGCATTCTACTAGTCATGCTGTGCATGACTGGAAGAACAAAAATCTCAGTAATATTGTGAAAAAATGATTTTCCTATAGACATTTCATGGATACATTACAACAGTGTTTCTGTGTCATTTCCCGTTTGTCTTTTTTTTTTTTTTTTTTTTTTTTTTTTTTTTTTTGTGGTGCCGGGGATCGAACTCAGGCCCTTGTGCTTACAAGGCAAGCACTCTAATCACTGAGCTAAATCCCCAGCCCCATCCGTTTGTCTTTTTTTGCCTGAGACTGAATAAGTTAGCAATGTACATGATGCTAACCATGCCCACCTCCCTCTACTGGCATACATCGGAGACTCTCTTGCCTCAGTAGGATAAGCCGTGATTCCCAGAAGCTTCTGGAGTCTGTATTTAAGTTTTAATGGCACAGCTGGACATGCAGTTTTACCACCCACAGCTTAGAAATTGAGAAAATCACCCTCCATGGTCTCTTAAATATCTGTGTGCTTTCTCAGCTTTGTCTCTGTGAACATGCCGTTCCTTAATATACAGGGCTTGTAAAATGTAATTAAAGATGGCATCCATTAGGTTGGGTGCAGCAACTTGTAAATCAAGAATCTAAGGAATAGGACCAAATGAATGTCCCAAAGGACAGCATTGCTTGGTTGTTTGGTTGCTGTGTTCAAGATAATGACTGGTTGGCAATGGCCTGACATTATAACTCCACTCTAGGATATGCTTATTGCCAGATGGCAAGATGACATTTAAGCTAAGCACTGTTCAGAAATAGTAGAAGTGTGTTTGTGTTAGCATCAGAAGTGCGTTATCATCTTCCTGGATGGGTGTGAACATGCAGTCTCCATCGAGGAGCTGAAACCATATCTGAAGCACAGACTGTCCCTGTCAGCCACTGAGGGCTTGCATCTGTCCTGGGTCTCATGTTACCTTCTTTTGGTAGATTTGTGCTTCATGTGTTCGCAGTATAGTCCTGCAGTTATGCTGTGGCTGTCCTGGTGTTCTCAGCGGCTAACAGGAATGTGGCCATGTGGTTGAATGTCTGTGTCTGTTCTAGCCTTAGGCTTTTGGCTCACCCCAGCCGGGTGCTGTTTGTACACCAGTGATCTCCCACTAGAATTTTCAGCCATAAACATGACCTGGTAGAAAAATTTGTCTGTCAGATTGACTCACTTCCTTTTTCACTTCTAAGAAACCACCTGTTATTAACCCCTTTAATTTTGCTAGAGAAGGGAATTTCTGGAACATGTGCTGGGTGAGAGAAAAGGCAGCATTGAATATAATTTTTCTCATCTTTTGAATTAGACTTGATTGGTCCTTCTGACTGCATAGCAGTAACAAAAATTTTGCCCTCTTTGTCAACTATTCAGACTTGCAGTAGAATTTTAAAAAGTTTTACTACCCAATTCAGATTCTGTATTGGCCTTTCTGCATGCAATGCCCTTCTCTTTGAGGCTGAAAATAGGTGAAAACAATGTGTTCACTTCCTCAGAGCTATCATAGTTTGCAACTGTGATTTTCATTCATTATCAAGTTTCCTTCTCTATCAATGTAGGTTTTGTGTCATAGACTAACCAGTCTTTTCCAGGTTGGGTTGAGAACTAAAGGAGAGTAATGTTATAATTTGTGGTTTATATCCTACATGCTCATAGACAACTTGCAAGTAAGGACTTGTAGACCATAAATATAAAATAGAGCATGTAAAATCAAAGGAAACGTGGAGCTTTCTAGAAGCTAGAACACTTGAAGCTCACTAGAAGATAAAGCAAAAAGGAAAATAAGACTGTTACAAAATTTTCATTAGATGGTGAGAACCATCCTCGGCCCTCCTCAGAAGAGGCTGACATTTCATGACGTAGATCATCACCTGGGAAGCATTGAGCAGGGGACATCATAGGAAAGGAATCAGTTGGAAACTTAAATATCTGCCGGCAGGAAAGGGAAGATTATTCTTTCCATTTTGACATGCTTAAGATGTTCCCGGTCAGCACATTGGCTATGGTGCTAGTTTGTTATAACCAAACCTGCCGGAGACACCAACATATGAAATGGAATGGATTTTGTTGACCTGTTCCATTAGTCTTGTTTAGTCATTGACCGTGAGAGTATTGAAATCATGATTTAAAATCTGTTGCCTAATATCACTGTTTGAAATCTAGAATCGGTTAATCTTGTCTTTCTATACTAGGAAATCCCCACTTAAAGTTTGTGTTTATTTCCTGTGTCTGTTTCTTATTCACTTATAATGGTGGCATGTGGAGACTGTCCCAGAGCAGTGCAGGGTGATGTTTGTGGCCTGTTTAGAAGCTTACATCCTGCTCTCTTTACCATGCTTTGACTAGAGCCTAGCTGCTTTCTGTGTGGCTTTCTCCACGTCCGCCTGCTCCTCCTCTTCTGCCTCTCATTACTGATTCAGACATCCTTTGACCAGGAAGCATCTCCCTCCATCTGTTAATGTATTGCCTGATATTTTCAGCAGCTGAACATATGTGATATATATTGACACACACATAATCACATTTCATGAGGTAAATTTTCCATACCTGTTTTTGTAACTTAGTGATTTCTCTCCTTTTAAGTATAATGCATTTCCCCTTCACAAATAATATCCATCAGATATATCAGTGTCCAGGACTGTGAGCTCACTGATCTTTCTGCCAAAGTTAATTTGGCATGTAGTCCAGATAGGAAAGAACCGTAAGCCTTAGAAAGTGATTCTACCTTAGAGATGCCAGGTTTCCTAGGAATAAATCATGTTAGTGCTCAGAAAGCAAATTTGCAGGGTTGGCTATTTGTAGGTTCGTTGCCATTTGCTCTCATGGCTGTGGAAGAATTTTAGTCTGTGGCAGCACTATCCTGAGGGCTTAGGATAGGAAAGAGGGAGGTGTGGTGCCCACATGTTGGGGACCCGCCTCAAGGGCCACGGCCCCAGTAACAGCCTAAGGATGGCTAGGAATGAAGGACAGTGTGTTCTCTTTCCTGATCAGCCTTCCTTCAAAGAAGTACCTCTGCTCTCCATGAAAGGGCACATAGCCGAAAAATCTTTGTGTAACTTGAAAGCCTGACTATAAAGCATTTAGAGCTCTAGAGACTCTCAGATTATGACTTCTCAACATCTTTTTCCCTTTCTTTGAAGCCTAGGGTTTTAGTTGATGTTATTACTTAATTAATTTATATTTAAAATTTCTCGGTTTACTATTTGAAGTTTTGCACATCCAACAATTTGATGATTTTAAGCTCACCTAAGAATTATTTCTTCCTTTCAAACAGTGTACAGCAGTTGTTGACATAAACACTGTCACAACATAATAAGCTAAAGACCAAAAGGAAAAAAATACCCATATTGTTTTTCGGTGAAGAAATAGAAATTCAAAGTCAGGATAATGAAAACATTCTGGAATGACAATTTCTCTAGAGCTAAACATGCTTGCATTTTACCGTGGCCCATGCCCTACCTGATATGATCTGAAGCCTATTGACCCAGTTCACAAGCACTGAGACCATCAGGTCTACCTCCCAGGTAGAGCGACAGACAGACCTGAGCCGCCCTTGTGCACCGTTCTGTCACGTCTCCCACAGAAACTCATGGTACATCCCTTTGAGGTTGTGTTGACCATCTCAGGGCACCAGGATTTCAAGACAGATGCTGTTTTGGATCCAAAAATAGGGCGGTGGATCTCCCAGCACAAACAGGATCCCATATGCACCATAATTTGCTATGGCCATCACTCTATTTTTATCCCCAAAGGATGCTTTTGAGGAGCAAGTACATTGGCAGTTCTCCCCCTGCAGCTTTTGGGCCTGAATGTGATGGCAGATGCGCTAGCAGAGACAACTTCCCCCAGCAGTGGAAACTATCAGATCACCACAAGCTACCTCTGGTATTCTCTTTATCTTTATGGTGTTTTCATAAATTATTTTAATTTTTTCCTAACAGTTATTCTATGGCATGTGTGCTTTTGCTCTTTGCTTAATGATTAAAACATATAATTTCCTGATTTTACCTGCTTGTTTATAACCAATTTATTGCACATAGCATAGATATTTTACACAGTGTGGTTGATTCGAATTGCCTCTTTATTTAATTCCAAGAAGAAAAATCAACGATCCTCAGAGGAGTGGCAGTGATGAAGAGCTCTCAGGCAGGGCTCTTATTTAGGACGGCTGTTTTAGAGGAAAGTTTTAAAAGGGCAAAGTCTGTTTAAGAATTCTCAGACTGTGTGCATCTTGTCATGAGCTCCTGGCTGCTGTGGATGCTGCTGTCCTGAGGCACTTAATGCTGGAGGACGCACTTCACTTTATGAGGAATGAAACCAAGTGCCCTCTCTGTTTTATGCACAAAGCATCTCTCAATGCCAAACAAGAGGGAGGAAACACATTTCATTAAGGTCGTCCTCCAGGTCCTTCCATCCTAAACCCCCACGTCCCTGAACTACTGAGACTTAGATGAAAACCTCGCAGCCTAAAACATGCTGGTATAGGCTTCTGCTCTAAGTCAAGACTAGGAGGAAGAGGAACCAAGATAACAGACTTGCCGGGTTGCCAGGCAATGTCTTAGGTCTCATTTTGGCAACTCACAACCAGAAGCAATTTTGCCCCCTAGAGGACAGTCGGCCAAGTTCCAACTCATTTTTCTTCATACATCTGGGGGAAGGAATGCTGCTGTTTTCTACCAGATGGAACCGAGGGATGCTGCTAAGCATCTTTCAGTATATAGCATTAATGCAAAGCATCATTTAGCCTGATGTGTCACTAGCATCTCTATTTTATGAATGAAAAGAGAGTCTCAGAAATGCTAAGTAACTAAAAGAAATATCTGTTATTCATGGTATTGACTCTCGTCTATTTTCCCACTCTTCTCTTCTGTGCAACCTCAGAAAAACAGTGCCCTTTAGGATGAATGATAGCAGGCATGCATTGAAGGTGGCAGCACTGACCTTTACTTATTAGGGTGGTGTCTGATTATTGGAGGTAATTTTTAGAGCACATTCTTGTGCGCCGGGATCACTGAGTGATAGTCATTAGTCGGGAGCCAGAGGAGCACTGGAGTCCCACTGACATGAATTTGGATGTCAGGGCTGTACCCCTCGTGCCTGGCAGAGAGGATGTGTGCAGAAATGTTAGCATGTATCTCTTCTGAGTATGTGGTTTCCAGTCTGCCTGTCCCCTTCTGCACAGTCCGGGGCTGAAGGGAACCCACATACTTCTACCTCTCCCTCCAGAGGCCACCTTGAGCCAGAGATTGTGAGTGCCTGGTCAGATCCCCTCTCTTGCTTGTTAGCTTTGTTGTATTCGGCAGATCTACCCCAAGCTGTAGCTTTTTCACTGTAAGTTGGAGACAGAAGTGTAAGCTTGCCGGGGTGTCATGGGAAATAAATACACACAGAGCTTTCTGCCCAGAGCCTGACCTGCAGTGAGTGTCCAACAGCAACTGAGGCCATTTCCATTTCTGTGAATATAATATTATATCATGCTTTCTCCATATCTGAGAATTCTGGCCATAGGTAATAATTAGAAGCACAGACAGTTCCTTTTAGACTTAGAATATTTTATACACATATTGAAAAAGTATATTATGAAGAAAGACAGTCTTTTGTTTCCATAAATTCACTTGCTGCAAATTAAATTTTTTTCTAATTTATAGGCAAATAGGTAACTGGTGTTGCTTACCGTCTTTGTAGAAGTAGCATTTGGACTTGCTTTTTATTGTACTGGGACTCAGGAAAGCCTACAGTGTCATACACCTGTCTTTGTTCTGAAGCACCAGTATACAAAATTATGGTCTTGTCTGTGTCAGAGCACATCAGAGCTTCAGGCTTCAGAGATGATCTGACTCCCTCATTTGCAGATGAAGTTGAGATCTGGTAGGTTACATGAGTCACCAGGGGTATGAGTGGCAGACCACACTCTAGAACACAGTTCTGATCTCAGCGTGATGCCGGCACGTGAGACGCGAGCTGTGGTGGTCTCCCCATCCACAAAACTCCTCGGGATTGAGCACTGAAATAAATGACAGAAGAGCGTGGCACAGGGAGGCCTCAGTGAGTGCTGACCCCTGTTGTCATGTGGTATTGATCACACTGGATTTTCGTAACAGCATCACTATGGAAGAACTGTCCTTCTTTCTTCTCTCCTTTTCTCTCTTTCCTTTCTCTCTCTCACCCTTCCTTTCTTTTTACTAGGCACTCAACAACAAGTCCTTATGAGGTCCGTATATTTTCAACTTCCATAGAGGAGCCATCTTCCTTTCAATAAGACTTCAGAGAAAGATTTGCTGTTGTCCAAAGTGGTTTATTACACTTTTGTGCGTACACACACACACACACACACCCCCAGGATCCTGTTGCCGAAGCATTCCGTATTCTTAGTAATAATTCCATTGGATGATTTTTCTTTATTTTAACCAATCTGGCAGTATGTGGTAGGATTGTATCAAACTCACTTTCTTACTTTTCCTCAATATCTGACTAGCTTCATTACCTATTTCATTTATTTATGATAAATAATTGTCATTGTTTTCTCTTTGGCTTGGGCTTCTTGTCCATTTTTCTGGGCTGACAGTTCTGTCTACATTCTAGGTAAGCGCTTTGGACCAGTACGTGTATTGCAGGCATGTTTCCCTGCTCAGTAACTGCAGTTTTTTTCTCTTTTAGTAGGGTTCTGTTAGTTCACATTTAAAATTTCTCTTGAAGACTTGCAAAAACAAACCAAATGGACTCACCTGCTAGTGACTGTCAGGTAGTAAGCTTTAACATGCTTTCAAGGTGGAATCTTCATGAAATGCATATTTTATAATCATTTTGAAAACTAAATATATATTTATACCACTATCGGTATACCGCTGAAGTTGAATAATATGTTGTCCCCATCTTCAGTAAAACTGGGTCATATACTTCAATTTTAAAGTTAAACGTATATGTATAATGCATTGTCAGATATACTGTATAAAGCAATTATAATAATGTTTAATGTAATTTCTTCATAAACAATATTAACAGGTTTGTTACATACTCTAACCATTTTTACTCGCATAAGACCTTTTCAGGTGCCATTTACTATGTTTTCTATGGAATTCTGTACATTGGTATGTGGGTCTGGTGTGCTACTTAGAATACCTTTTTTGGTGCTGGGACTCAGGAAAGCCTGTATTCATGCACTTGTCTCTGTTGATCATTTTAAAGGCTGCACAGTGTATAGTAACCTTGCCTAGAACATATTAGATGCTCATTGTCAAACCATGGTTATGTAAGTGCTGTCTGAAAGAATGAATGTCTATAGGAAATGTTCTTTATCACAGAGTTGACTGATAAAATACAAGAAATGCTTTGGTAGCATTTGTTGTTCAGGAATAAAATGCTGTTACCTTTTTATATTTGGGCCCACAAAAAACTAATTCCAGATGTCATTATACAGTGAGCAAAGAATACCTCTTATGCCCTTGATGATCTAGTAGCCAGTATGCTTCCTTAATTGAAAGTTCTAAATTTACCACCAGAGCCTACGAAGGAAATCTATGTTTGTGTGTTCAGGCCGACATTGTAGCTGCAGGTCCGTGAGCTGCAGGGGGCTGCTGTGTGCTAGAGCTTGCTGTTTGTGGTTAACCTTTCCAATGAGACTTCAGAGAAGGGTTTTTACTTAATATTGTACCTGTCAAATTCCCAGAGCTGCAAGTAAATTGAAGATACAAATTATGTTGTAAAGTGAAATATTTTGTGTTATTCTACAGTTTGGTTGATTTAGGAAGAAAATGAACTCTGACAGCTTGATCTTTTCAGTTCAGTGGATTCTAATGGTCCAAAACAAAAGCCCAGCACCATAAGGCACTTCTTTTCTTGTCACTCATCAGAGGCAGTGCCGTAAGTTGCTCTTCATGCTTCAGACCCAAAGTCCACTGATTCTGTGTCGTGGACACACAGGCTCTTGGGACAAGTTGGATAGTGCTAACTGTTAATATTTGTACATACAAATATTAACATGACCACGAGGGAAGGATTTCTTTCCTTGTCTGGCCACAGGAGTAGCTGCTTAGCACTTGCCATTTTTCTCAACACAAATCTATTTTTCATAGGCAGAAAAGACCTTTTTTCCCCTACTTTGCTGATTTGCTCAGGGACTTCACTCTGGGATACAGAGGTTTGGGGAAAAGGTTAAATGGGCCCCTTTTCCTCTTCTTTTCCCTGATTATGCTCCACAGCCTTATCTTTGCTCCCAATTTTTTGTGTTCTAGGGAAAACACTTAATGAAGTTTCTTGTAAGAGCCAGAGGATCCTGATTTACTAACTTGGATTCCTCAACTATGATGCAGTGGGGTGGGAAGTGGGTTTCCAAAGAGTGCACAGAGCAGTGTTTTGTGGGGCTGGGCTCCTTTGGTGGTAGCTGAATCATTAATACCTCCCACTTTGGGTTAGTTTTACAAAAGGAACATTGGTCCTTCATGGCTTTGTCAGGATTGAGGAGAGCACAGCTGCTGTGCAGGCTTGGACAGGCAGTGGTTGTGGGCTACGTTTCTTCTTGCTGAAGTACACACCCCCCACCCCCGTACCCCCTCCACCCCAATCCTCTGTCCCCGGCCCAGCCTAGTCCCTGCCAAGCCAGAGCTGGCTCCTTGCTGCTTTCCCCAATGCCCACAGGGACTCAAGGGTCAGGAATTTGATTTGCTTCTTCAAACTGAATGTTATTGCTTGACTAAAGTAAATGACCATCTCATTCCCAGCTGATGCTGCAGCCTATTGTGTAGAAGGTGTTTTTAATTTTCCATTAACCTGTACATGATTTGGAAATGAAATATAAGAGGCAAACTGAATAGTGGACACATTTCTTTATTTTTGATATTAAACCTAGGAATTAAGCTGGATTCAAAGAGAATAGAGTGTTTCTCTTTTATGAGATGTACTTGGAGGAGTTCGCATGGGATTTGTGGGGCTGGCATTTCTGAGCAGTATTCAGATAGGGTGGTGTTTTGTCATGGACGGCAGGCTCCCCAGCAGTCCGTGTGTGATGACATTAGTTTCTAAGGCTAAACAAAATAGTGAAGAAAGGAAACATGCTGATCATTGATGTTCCGCCTACAGGATGGGTTTGGGGTGGTTTTTCAGCTTAAAGAAACCATATCTGCATAAATATGTGTATTGAGGTAGGGACCCCTGACTGAAGAAGAGGCTGGAGGGTACCACCTGGCACAGAAGAAGCCTGCGCTTGTGACCGACTTTGAAACGGAAAGATGCTGGAAACTTTGAACAAGTAAACAAGACAAACAACATCACTGATTTGGGTTTCCCAGAGACTATTTGGGCCTCTGTGCGTAGCGCAGAACGTAGGGCTCTATATGCCTGCCAGAGGGCTGATCAGAAGCCTTCGCAGTAATGTAGATGAGAAATGGCTTCTCTTAGGCTGAGCTGGTCTTTGGGGAGAGGAGAAAATAGGAGATTTGTTACAGGTATACATGTTTTGCTGGCAGGACCGAATGGGCCTCTTATAAACTGGATGTAAGAAATGAAGGGAAGTGAACAATCAAGGAAAACTCTTCCTATTTGTGGTCTGAGCCAGCAGTGATTGGTAGAACTTTTAATGGGATCCAGAAGCAGCTTTGCAGGGTGGGAGTAATCACAAGCTCTGTTGTGACCTAGCTCAACCTTTTTACCCCATTATCACCCACCTAAAGAGAATGATTAAATTTAAATTTAATTAAAAAGAGAAATTAAATGCTAAGAAATAAGATTTTGTGGAGTAGCATGTGCTTTTGGAGGGCCACAAGCAAAATAATATCTAAAATGTTTTTGCTGCCCCCTCCCCAGGAACCAGTCTTGACCCCTGTCGGAGAGACATTACCCCATTGAGAAAGCATGGCCTAGTTAATTACCAGTACCTAGGAGACAGCCAGGTAGAGAAGTTTAGCCAGCAACTGGAAATCCAAAGCTCAGCTCAGAAGAAAGGGAAGGTTGGAAGATACAATTCTGGGTGTCATTAGCATTTAGATGATGGCACAGAGACCACCTGGGGAGAGAGTATAGGTAGAGAAGGAGAGGCAGGTGGCAGAGGCCCCTGGGGGTTAACAGTTGAAAATAAGTCAGCAAAGGAGACAAAGAGCAGCCGCCAATAATGGGAATAAAATCAGGAAAGACAATAGTGAGTTCCTAGGAGGGGCCTGAAAATTAACAGAGAAGTGGGCTAGGGGATGTGGTTGCATAGGGGTCAGTGCTAATGTTGACCGCTGCGGTCCCCGTGGAGAAACCACTTTGCTGTGGGTCACAGAGAATGTGAAACAGGGGAAGTAAGCTTACTGACCATGGTGCTGGGGTCAGAGGAAGGAGGGCTGCAGGGAATTTGCTAGCAGGATGGTTTTTATATACTTCCTGTTTATGTAGGGAATAATCTGGTGAAGGGAGAAACAGATAATGGGGTGGGGTTAATGAGAGCACAGTGGTCCAGAGAGAAAGAATGGCAGGGGAGGGCTGGCCTGAATGGGAACAAGGACCATCCATCCATATGACAGAAGAGAAGAAGAGAAAAGGTACACATGTGTGTAGAGGTGTTTGGATGATGAGGAAAACGCCATGTGGTTTCTGTTTGCTCAAGTATGAAGCCAAATCATTAGCAAAAAGAGGTGAGGAAGTAGTTTAAGATTATGGTATATCTGTACACGATACTCATATGAACGTTGCCCCTGCGCCGTCTTCCCCACTGTGTCCCTCACGGAGGGTGGCCTGGATGTGAGGGCCCCACGACTCCTACTGCTACGTTACGTAATGCCCAGGAGAAGCCTCCCGTGTACACGAGTCTAAAACGATATATCGCTTTAAATAACTCCTGCTAAGTCATCCTCCAGTGAATATTTCTAGACGGGTCTTGTCTTTTAAGCTTCAACAAACCCTATTAGCCATCAAAACCCTCTGGTCTCTCAAAATAGCACTCCAGACTTCCTCCCATGCAGGTGCATCGTGGCCGCCTAGCTCCAGGAGAGGTGGGGCAGGACGGGGAACCAAGTCCTATCACCATTCTGGAGCTTTTCTGCTCAGTGCGCACAGAGCTAGGAGCATTCCTTTTTGGGCATGGGGCAGCATTAAGTGTCCTGTTGCCAGTTCTCTGCCCTCAGATTCCAGTTCTGTGATGCTCTGCCATCTTCATACCATGTACACTATTGCTCCTCCTCTGCTGCCCCCATTCAAAATTTGTGTAATACCTGGCCTCATGTTCCTGTATCCCATGTCTCCTGTCTCCCTCACCCTCTGCTCCTCATGGACAACAGAGCAGAGGCTCAGGATGCACCATGGCTCATGGATATTTCAGGTCTTACCTGTGATTTACTTCAAACTGGGAAGTCTCCATCCCTTTCAAATTATTTAGAAATATAGAATGTACACCTCTGCCTGATCTTCTTCATTAGGCCTGGGAAATTTTGGATGAAGCAAAAGTTTTGAAAATCAAATTCTTCCTGCATTGTCTCAATTAATCTTTGGTCTCCATGAGACCATTCTATCTCCAGTTCTCTATTGAAGCATGCTTGAAAGGAATTTAGAAATCACATGGTAAGTGTCATGACCCATTTCCTATTGCTGACTTCACCTTCCC
Source organism: Hystrix cristata (assembly GCA_004026905.1). Taxonomy (NCBI): domain Eukaryota; kingdom Metazoa; phylum Chordata; class Mammalia; order Rodentia; family Hystricidae; genus Hystrix; species Hystrix cristata. Next base: position 9,388 of record PVJO010002142.1, on the reverse strand, counting down.
AGCTCCTCAGAGACATAAGATAAATGTCTCTGGGGCCGACAAGCAGCCGGTCAGTATGCACAGAGCTGAGAAAGCTAATAGACTACATGCATCTTTCTGATCACATTCATACAGAAGAAGTGCCTTGTCTCTCTGGTCCAGCTGGAAATATTAGTGCTAGTTGGGGCAGCCATGACTAAGGGATTCCTGTCTCGGCTGTCTCTGTGGAGAGCTAACCTTGACTGGTACATGCTTAGTTTCCCTTTCAGAAAAGAATGTTAGTTCAGAAATATCTTTTGAGCATGGGTGATTCAAAGGGCCTTTTTACTTTTAAAATTTTCTGCATTTATAATACTGCAAAAGCACTTCATCAAAGTGCTTGTATAAAATCATACACATTATTGGTTGCTAACTAAAAATATTTGATAGCATGGGAAGTTATTAAAAATATAATGCATATATACCTTGCATACTTTATTCTGATTCATAATATGTAAATAGACATCCATTTCATGGTGTACACTTGTCCAGTTGTTCTTCCTTCTTTATTTGTTGATTTGATTTAGCATAGGTGTGACCCTCAGTGTGACTGGGTTAAGAGAGTCTTGGAGAGGTGATTGGATGATGGGGCACTGTACTCATTAGTAGATTACTCTATTGACGGTCATGGCTGAACGTGTTGTTAGGAGGCGGGCCCGGATGGAGGAGGCAGGTCCCTGCAGGCGTGCCTTTGGAAGGTGTAGCTACTATACTACTAGTGCTTTTCTCCTGTTCTCTGCTTCCTGACCACCATGAGTTGAGCGACTGTGCTCTGCCACACACTTTGCCACAATGTTCCTGGCTTACAGCCAAACAAATACGGAATGACATTTCTGGAACCGTGAGCCAAAATAAGCCATTTCTTCCTTTAAGTTATGTATATCAGGCATTTTGTCCCAGCAGTAGGAAAGCTGATTAATATCATGAACATTTTACATAACCTTTATGGTATAAAACATCTACAAGGAGCTAGTTTCGATAGCTTTTAAAGTCAAACATGAACTAAAAACAACTGGAAAAGCAATTTTTACTCTTCCAGATTTTTATGACTCTCCTAGTTGTCTCACACCCATTTGAGTTGACAGCAGTTTTTAAAGTGAGTCATCATTTTAGTCTTTTCAAAGCTTTTGGGTTCATTTCCAAGTAAAAGTCAACTTTCTTTTCAGAGTCATGTCTTATTCTATGTACTTTTTCAGTAAATAAGGCAATAACAACATTAATTGGTATGAAACAAACAGGGAACAGACATACAGTGTGTATGTATAGTTCATGTGTATGTGTGCTGTTTTCAGACATAGAGCTGGATGGTTACCTGAGAGCTATTTAATGGAACCTCATGGCGTCATTATTATATAGATTTAAAAAAAAAAGCCTCAAAATGAAAATTTGGATTCTCATTTGTCACTGCTGGGTGTAAGTAATTTTATTTGTAGGTGTCCCTTGATTCAGTGTACTTACTTTTTAGAAGGAAGAGACCAAAACTCCATTGTGTTTATCTGTCCCCAAAAAGCCATTCACATATTTAAATTAGCATGAAGTACAGTTCTGTTAATTGCGCAGCTGTGATGTTTGCTATTATTTATTATCTGCTTTCCAAGATGACAAGTTGGAAACTCCCAGATCCTCAGAAAGTGAGACCATAATTTTGTAAGATCTGGGGAAAAAACAATCCAGGACTAACAGTAGAATTCAATGGGCCAGGTTTTCTTTCTCCACCATTTAATGTCTCTCACCCTAATAGTTGAGGAGTATTAGATGAGAGTAACATAGAGTTTGAGGTAACTAAATTCAGAAAGTTATAAAAGAAGGTCAATTTAACTCCAGAGATTTATATTCTTCCTTAACCCTAGGGTATTGAGCCAGCACCCGCTGACATGGTAAAGTACCTCCCTGGCTGGCAGGGAAGGGCAAGCAAGGAGAGGTGAATTGACAGGTTCTATCCTTCCTTCTGTGTATTTATCAGTAATTTCCAGCACCCTGTTTCTCAAGAAGGGATAGAAATCTACACACATGGCTTCTTCACAATACAATAGCATTCTCGATGTCTGAAAACAGTTTAAACATACATAAAGTGTCAGGTTTACAAGTGGATTCCACACAGATTGTCATCAACATGAATCAAATTCATAATCAAAGCATTTAATATTTACCGAACCTTAATCCAAGCCACATCCTTTACTTGCATTATGTGGTCAGCTGGTGTTCATTTCACAGCTGAGGGAGCTGGCCTAGCTAGTGACTGCTTAGCCTACACGGTGTCTCAATAGCTAATGAAACAGAGATGAATCATGTTTGCCTGGTTCTAAGGTCCAACTGCTCTTTTAAAATCTCCAGGTTTTGTTTTGTGGGTTTTTTTTTTTTTTCCACCTCCACTGTACCTTCTTTACCCTTTTTGCAGTAATTGGAGGAAAGGCGAAGGCATAAGATCATCCAGCACCGTAATTGCATGGACAAACATTTTTTCCTGTACTGTTTTGATGTAGTGCTTCTGTACCAATCTTAACTCTTTGCCATTTGAGTAAATGTTTAGCTATAAATATAGGACTGAAATTTAATTAAATCTGTCGTTGTTCACTGTCTGATCCGTCCTCACCTTTGTACAGTGTGGTTTGGAAATGGTACAGGATGCAAGCCCCCAGCAGGGTGCACTCAGGCCCAGGCTTTTGCTGGACTGCAGCTGAGTTAGAGAGCTGTAGCTCCCTTCCCTACCCTCATGCACTCAGGAAGAATGGGGGAGCATGGCAATTTATAAAGGATTACCACATGCAATAGCAATATTTGTTTTATTCCATCATTTCTCATTCACCCACTGCGGTGGCTTTTTCATATCTTCATATAATAGAGTTCTAAGACAGTGACCTTAAAATTGAATCAAATGTCATACTTTGAGAAGACATTCATTTTTAAAGAAACTTTTGTGGTTTTGGAAATTCATTCCATATATTTTTACTTTTTAAAAAAGAGAGAAACCTTTGTTCTTTGAGTAAAATGGCCTGATAGTGAGTTAGGTTTTTAAATTTTTTTTAGCTTAGACAAAAATATCATACATTTCACACAGCACTGTGCTCACCAGTTCTCGTCACCTTGCATTCAGACAGCTTTCAGGCACTCGGAAAATTGAAGGGCAGGATGAAGGGGATTCACTCATCCTTGACAAATGCTGGAGACAAAGTTGGCAATTTGTTCATTGTTCTTGCAGGCACTTAGCTTCTTGCCAAGCACTTTGACATCAGAGAATTCAGGGCATAGATCAGAAATCAAGGGCTGCAGACACAAAGTATGTGCAGGTAAGTTAGGTTGCGCTAGAAATGCAAAATGACATCGATCTTCAAACATCTTCCGAGTGCCTTGATGCTGCCATTGACACCTGCGCTGGTTTATAATTGAAGATACTTTTCTCCTTTTCTTCTCCTTTTCATTCTTTCACTCCAAGCTGGGGAAGATCAAGAATATATTCAGCTCCTCCATTTGTCAAAGAGGGCAAAGAATTGATGATCCCTTCATTCCTCTGGCTCATACTTTGTTTCTCGAGTTAAAAAAGCACCAACACTGTGTAGTTTAGCAAGTTACTCCTGTGGAATTTACAATGAAGCCATATTTAATATATTTCCATTTAGCAAGTATTTGTTTTAAATAACTGCCTTGATTTCCTTGTTTGGTTTGTATAGGAAAAAAGTCTGTTTCCAGTGTGGCTGGAGAAGGAGGCTCCAGGGCCTTTGCCACCTGATACAGTTTTATTTTTAAAATGAAAAGTGGATTTGTTTAACATCCTTCAAGAAACGAATTCATAAAGCTGCAGCTTTCCTAAAATGTATTGCCAAAGTTATAAGTGGTAGGAAGTTAGCAAAAAAGAGGGATTAGCTTGTTGAGCCATGGCGTAGCAAATTGTCATGGTCTCGAGTAGTTTTGTGGCTCATTGAGAAAGTGATCCAGAGTTTTGTATGCGCGTGCGCACACGCACACACACACACACACACACACACACACACACGAGTAACACTGGAGATCCCCTAGGTAAAGATAGTCTGTGCTTGGAATAATCCGCAGTAGGATGGTTCTTGGCTCTCCTACAGGAACATACAGGGATGTATTCCTGTAAGGATGAGGAGAGAGGTCTGCCCTGTGTCTGTGTGGTCCATGGGCTGGGTTGTTGGCACTTCCCAGGCACACGATGTCCTAGAGAAGCTCTCCCCACTTAGCAGGGACTGGGTTCCTCCTCATCTCACGACCCATTGTTTTGCTAGCATTGCTGAGGATGGGACCTCAAAAATACATGGTAGTCAAAGCCTGGCAGAAGATACTTAGAGCTCACTATGTAGGGTTTCACTGTATAGTTCAGGCTGGGCTCGAACTCATAGTAATCCTCTTGCCTCAGTCTCCCGAGTGCTAGGATTACAAGCAAGCACCACCACACCCATCTCATCTGGAGCCAATTCTGTGGACATGGCTCTCATCTTATCTCAAGAGCTAGATGTCCACCCGGACAGGGTATGTTGACAATCAAATGAATACGGCATGTGTTGATTCAGATAAGCAGATGCTGACTTAGCACTTTTGGGGTCTATGGCTCTGTCCCCGAGGCTGGGGATACAGGGATGAGGAGGACACTGAATGCCATATGGGTCAGTGATGGTACGTTACTTTTGAGATTGGTATATGGAGTATTTTGAATCTTTTGGCTTAGTTGGCTTCTCATGTGTAAGTGCCCACTTTCTCTGGCAAAAGTGCTGTTTCATGGGGGATATAGAAACAACTCAGGCCAACCCACTGGGACAGGGGAGAAATGCTCGCTGTTTAAGGGTACCACTGTGCACTGTGGTGTGCTTACAGAGTCCCCTGACATAGGGCCTCAGGGGAAGTATCAGGTAGAGTTGATCTGGGATCTGGGATGTGGGTTTTAAACAAAGAACCAGATTTTTTATTCAGTGCTGGGGATTGAAGCCAGGTGTCAGGGATGCTATGCAGATACTGCAGCACTGAGCTGCACTCGCAGTCCTGCTGATGGGATTTGGTGGGCAGAAGCTGAGGGGATGGTTCCTGTGTCTTAGGGGAGCTGTGCCTGCAGATGCCCAGCGATTTATCATAGCCTGCCTTTACGGAATCAGTAGGTAACCCAGGGTGGTTGAAAAGAAGAGCTTGCAGAATTTAGCAGGATGCAGCCTTGGAGGGCTCTTAGCCCAGACCACAGGGGCTCTTTATGACAAACTCAGGATGGACAGTAGCAGCTGTGAAGTTATTTCTCACTTGGTGAAAGCAAGTGCACTAGTTTCTTGTCATTGCTGTAACAAACTATCCCAGACTCAGTGACTTGAAACAACATAAATTTATTCACTGCAGTTTTGGGGGTCAGAAGTCCATGATGGTCTCACAGGTGAAATGAATGTTTCCATTGCCACATTCTTCCTGGAGGGTCTCAGGGAAATTCTTTTTTTTTTTTTTTAACCTTGCCAGCACCTAGTAGATGCCTGTATTTCTTCCTTATCCAACTTCAAGGCCAGAAATACTGGTCAAATCTTTCTCACACTGTTTCGTTCTAACACTGACTCTCCTTCCTCCTCCTTTTTCATAAGGGCCACTGTGATTTTATTGGGAGCATTTGGAAAATCCATTATACTCTTCTCATCTCAAGGTCAGCTGATTAGCAATCTTGGTCTCCCTGCATATAGAATAACATATTTGCAGCTTTTGGGGGAATAACACATGGGCATCTTTGGGGTCCATCTTGCTGCCTTCCAAGACAAGCAGCATTTTTCTTGCTTCTCCAATATATGGACGTCTAGGACAGGGCCCCATAGTACAAACTCAAAAATGTTCCCGGAATGCATAGTTGGCATACCATGAATGCTTGCTTTCCTGTCTCCTTTTTCCTTCTTGCCACCAAAACTGCACAGGGAGACATATTTTACTCTAGGAAGTTCTTGTGCCAGCTCAGTAAGGGAACTGACCAACACTTTCCCTTTCTGACAAAGCAAACACTGGTCCAGTCCTCAGTGGGAACAGCCTTCCTGCCTTTGAGCTGGCCAGGAAGTGTTGAGATATCTTTCTTTAGGCAACTGAGTTAGAGTCTAATTAGATAAATTAATTAGATAAATTCTTAATCAAGTCTAGACTTTTCTATATCTGTTAACTGTTACCAAACCATGACATTGACCAAAGTAAAATCAGCATGTCTTGATTCGTTTGGTAGTTACAAGACTTTTACCTATCAAAGACCAATGTCATCTTTAGAATTGATTAGAGTAAGTGAAGTTGTAGGTGTAATAAATAGGCATGATTAATGTTTTAATGGTTGTAACTTCTTTCTTTTCCTTCCTTCTTTGATTTCTCCCTTGTTTTCTCTTTCCTTTCTCTTTTTGTCTGGAGGATTCTTTGTGAAACCTAAGGGAAAAGGAAAAGCATTTGCTTTCTTCCAAAAGAATAAAAGAGTTATTTCTTAAAACAGCATTACTATTCAGAGGAGTGTGAGCTCATCTCTTTTTAGTTGGCTTTTGTATTTCATCAGTTTTATTGAAGTATAATACACATTTACTAAAATTCACCCATTTTAAGTGTATGGATTATTTTCAAAACCTAATTGAGATTATATTAGGGGAATGAGTTTCATCCACTGCTACCCTTTGCACGACTTGGTGGAAACATTTGAAGTTTATGATGAAAATCCTAAGGAGTATCCTTACTAACTGATTCTGATCCTTTGGTTGCTGAAATCAGCATATGACTGAAAATAACTGCCATCATTTCACCTTCCAATGATGTTCTGTTCTTTAGCACATGAGGTCGAAGACTCCTCAGAGATTCTGGGACTGTAGGGCCTTCGTGTTTAGCTACAATGACTTCCCCGGGCTTTTGCCCATATTTTTTTCTTCCTTGTGGAAAAAGCCAGAGGCCCAGAGGAGTTGACTTGCAAGCAGTTCTGTGGTCCCACGATGGAGTGAGGTGGTTTCCTGTTGCCCTGGGACAAGGCTGATTTTCCTTATTTTGTGCTTTGCAAGTTATCAGGCACTGGCCTATTTGCAGCTGAGTTGTTCTCAGAAACATTGAGACTTTGGCCACCAGATGGTGATCTGCCCAGGAAGAAATAGTGGTAGGAATTGTCGCAGGGATTAATTTCAAAAGACCAAGGTGAGCGCTCAAGAAGGCACCTAAGAAAAGCCATATTCTCCTCCCTTTCAACAACACACCATGCCTCTCAGTCACGTATTAATGTTCGTCCCTTCCTGTATCTTTCTTTGCTTCTTTAGCAGACAACAAGATTCAATTGGCTCCATATTCTCTTTTCTGCTCCTTGTTCGTGAGAGCAAGCTTTGTTTTAGTGACTTCTGGTATATTCTAGCTGCTATTTCTTAAAGAAAGACTTTTTTTTTTAAGCAAAACAATGACCAAGCACTCTGCCTAGTTATGGTGGGTACCTTCCAGAGAGGCAACAGGCAATCAGAAGCTTTTCCAGCTGTTTTTACACCCCCTTGCTGCCTGTCGCATTAGGAACAGATAAAGGGAGAACTCCCTAAAAATGTTCTCCACAGAAGAACTGTGTGTCCTGTAAGTTTAAAATACGGCAGAAAAGCAGGACATTCCTGGGGAGCTCTTTGGCAAAGGCAGGAGGGTGCCTGGGTCTGTGCTGGGCTCAGAGCCCTTTGCGTAGCTCCGGAAGCGATCCTTGCCTGCTCCTGCAGTCTAGTGTTGAGGTGTCACTCAGCTGCCTTGAATTAGTGAATCATCACTTTCATCTGCCATCTGTGCTGCCACGTTCCTGCTCTGCTCTCAGGTGGAATTGCTGGGTTCTCGGTCTGCCACAGGCAGTGACTGTTGGGAGTGGTAGGTCAGAGAAGGAAGAGGAGTGTACTGCATAGCCAAGCAAGCCAGTGGGCCTGGTGCAGCTCTGGATGCCGCTGAGTCCAGCTTTGCCGCTCGACCTCATTCTTACTAAGGAAGTTACTGAAGCCTCCAGAAAGCATGCTGCTCCTCCAACCTCGAAGCAAAGAGGAGCACTGAATAGCGTTCTCTTTCAGTTTATTATATTATTTAATTAGAGAAGGAGTAAACCATTGCCTACCTAGTCTGAAAAATAAAAGTGCAAAATATCTACATACAGTTCTCCTACTACTGCAGTTCTTTTGTTTGGTTTCCTGCACATCTACTTCCATGAATATTTTACTTTCTTAAAATCGTAGCATAATATCATCTTCATGCTGCACTTTTTCCTTAACAGTATACCATGAGCATTTTTCTTTGTTACTACAGAATTTTCATTACCATCTTTTTTACTGGCTGCTTAAGAGTTTATGCAAAAGACACACCATAATTTGCCAGCACATTCTCTCACTTTTGTACATTTAGTTGCTCTCCAGTTGTGTCTGATACAGGTAACATTGTAGAGGATGTACTCATGCATATGGTTTATACATTTTGGATTATTTCCTAGGATTCATTCCCAGAAGTGGGATTACTGGAGCTTGATACACATTGTCGAATTGCTTTCCAAAAAGCAATTCGACATTAATTTTGCTGTATCCTTGCCAGATTCCAACACAGTGGTACCTCGGTTTATGGACTTAATTCTTTCCACAATAATTTGTTCCACTCGTGACCAGAATTGTGGAAAGAATTAAGTCCATGAACCAAGGTACCAATGTAGTACCTTAAATCAGGAAAGTTTTGTTAATATTAAAAATTTACCTTATCTTGATTAAACTTGCACTTCTTCAATTATTTGTAAAACATTCCCCATCCATTTCTTTTCCATCGTTTCTGCTTTGAAACTGTTCACATCCTCTGCCTGTTTATCTGTTGAATTTTAATATTGTTTCTTAAAAAGATCTATCAGTATTTTGTATAATGGTCATATTAACTTAGTTCATATTTCCAAAAATATTTTTTTCCTGTGTTGATGTTTGCCATTTCATTTGCCTGTGGTTTTCTAAAATTCACTTTTGGTTTTTCACATATAAATGTTTAACTTATAAATCTCCATTATCTACTTTCTGATTTCTCCAGAATGGCATCCTCCCTCCACAAATTTAATATTCTATTTTACATTTTACTGTTTTATCATCTTACATTTAAACTTTTAGTTTGTCTGGAATTTGACTTTTGATGATAAATATATCAAAACTGACTTTTTAAATTTCAACTATTTATTACATCACTACTTAGGAAGTAATCCTACATAGCTTGAAAGTGATTGTTTCAATTACATTTTTGGGTGGTTTTCTGAGACAAGGTCTCACTTGAACTCACTATTAATCCAGGCTGGCCTCAAACTCACAGTGATCCTCCTGCCTCAGCCTCCGGAATGCTGGGATAACAAGCAATTACTACCACTCCCAGCTTCATTTACATTTTTGAAATACCATTGATTTTCAGGTATTCT